>NW_026486739.1:0-14859 GCF_026875155.1 Cherax quadricarinatus | reverse complement strand
CTTTATACACATCACAACACAATGATGGTGGTGAAAAACACATTATAACAGAGAGGAACTTTCACCTGTGAAACAAACTTCTTCATTCAATAGTTCCCTTCTACAATTGTGTCTTTTTCAACACTTAACTGACTTTGTGCGATATATCTCTGCAACGTAGTGCACACAATATTTCAGTGTGCATATATCTCTGCAACATTCAGTGTGCCATATATCTCTGCAACATTCAGTGTGCCATATATCTCTGCAACATTCAGTGTGCCATATATCTCTGCAACATAGTGCACCATAACTTCCAGTGGGCATATAATCTCAGCAACATTCCAGTGTGCACATATATCTTGCACATAGTTGCACCACAAATATTCAGTGTGGCCATATATCTCTTGCAACATTTCAGTGTGCCTTATATCTCTGCAACATTTCAGTGGCCATATACCTATGCACATTCAGTGTGCCATATACTCTGCAACATTCGTGTGCCATATATCTCTGCAACATTCAGTTATTGCCATATATCTCTGCAACATAGTGCACCACCAACCATTCAGGTGCTGCCATATATCTCTGCAACATTTCGTGTCTTGCCATATTAATCTCTGCAACATAGTGCACCCACAACATTCAGTGTTGCCATCCATAAATCTCTGCAAACCATCAGTGTGCCATATATCTCTGCAAAACATAGTGCACCAAACATCTACAGTTGTGCCATTATATCTCTGCAACAGAGTGCACACAACACTTCAGTGTGTAATATATCTCTGCAACATAGTGCACCACAACATCAGGTGTGCCAAATATCTCCTGCAAACATTCAGTGTGCATATATCTCTGCAACAGAGTGCACCACAACATCAGTGTGTCATATATCTTCTTGCAACATAGTTGCACCACAACATTCAGTGTGTAATATATGATAACATTGAGTCATCACATTACATAACAGCAGTATGGGAGACATTAAAACCACACAAGTCGTACTGGCCCAAGGGGATGTGGGCGTCCCGTATGGCCAGGTTGTGGCGTTCGCGTAATGGCAGGTTGTGGCGTCGTACTGGCCAGGTTGTGGCTTGTATGACCAGATTGTGGCAACCACCACCCATAAATTCTTATTGTCAAGGATAGAATCATCCAAGTGACAGAGTTTTTATGTTCATCACCGAAGTTTTTGTTTTGCATCTGTGATGGTGAATGATTTTATGTCATTAATGAATTTATTTCTACTTAAAACAAAGTGCTCATTAAGATGATTTATAAGAATATCTTCTCTGTCTTAAAATACAATTCTCTCTTATTTACATCCTTTCCCAAAATATTTCATCCAAAATATTGTAACCCTCATTCAGTTTTCTTAAGGTATTTAAAAATATATAATTGTAAGAATTTTCTTAAGTCTCTTACATTATTATAATATTATTGTTTAATTTAACAATGGTTGTGGGAGTAGTGCAGATATGTTTTGGGAACGTTAACACATGTATGTATATGTGTGTGTAGGGGTAGCATGGTGTTTGTAGTTATGTTTATGAGTAGACAAGTGAAAAAAAGTAAACATTCGAAAGGAAAACTTGTATGAAACTACATATAATTCAGAGTAAAGAAGAAGCACAGTTCTGTGTACAGCGTCAGCCTGGCTGACTCGCTGACAGCAGATGTGACAGGGTTCTGTAATATAAAGTATTGGAATAGCTCATTTGTTCATAAAAATTGTTTATAAAGAAGGGAAAAAGAGGGGAAAAACTTTAAAGAATGTAATAAAGATGGAATAAGGACGTTGACCAGACCAGGTAAAGTTTGTCAGAAATTATTGACTCCGGGAAGGATGGTTCAAGTTCACAAAATATGCGCATCACAACAAATTATCATCAGCCGTCTCTTACCACAAACTCATACCAACCATTACACTACCAAACCATCCACTACCAAACATCCACTACAAAACATCCACACCAAAACATCCACAACCCAATACCACTACCAACCATCCACTACAAACCATCCAACTACCAACCATCCACTACCAAATAATTCCACTACCAACCATCCACTACCCAAACATCCACTACCAAACATCCACTCACCAAACATCCCACTACCAACCATCCACTACCAACCATCCACTACCAAACATCCACTACCAAATATCCACTACCAACCATCCACTACCAAACATCCACTACCAAACATCCACTATCAACCATCCACTACCAACCATCCACTACCAACCATCCCACTACCTACATCCACTACCAACCATTCCACTACCCAAACATCCACTACAAACATCCACTTCCAAACATCCCAACTACCCAACCATCCACTTACCAAAAACCATCCACTACCAACATTCCACTACCCAACCATCCACTACCAACCCATCCACTAACCAAACTCCATACCAACCCATCCCACTTACCCCCAACCATCCATTATCATCCATCCACATTATGTGAAGCAGGACTCACATGAGTCTATACTGGTGTGAACAATATTTACCGTTTTATGTGAATGTTGGATGAGTGTTTTATTCCAAATCAAAGTGTTCAGTACATGTTTTCTCTCTCTCTCTCTCTCTCTCTCTCTCTCTCTCTCTCTCTCTCTCTCTCTCTCTCTCTCTCTCTCTCTCTCTCTCTCTCTCTCTCTGTCTCTCTCTGTCTCTCTCTTGTCTCTTCTCTCTCTCTCTCTCTCTCTCTCCTCTCTCTCTCTCTCCTCTCTCTCTCTCTATCTCTCTCTCTTCCTCCTCTCTCATTTCTCTCTCTCTCTCTCTCTTTCTCTCATCTCTCTCTCTCTCTCTCTCTCCTCTCTCTCTCTCTCTCTCTCTCTCTCTCTCTCTCTCTCATACTCAGTCGCCCTGGACGGGTTTCCCTCACATATTTTCTCTCCCTAGTTGTGTTTAACCCTCATATTTCGGCCCGCTTTGGGAAGAAGGTTTTCCGCGCCTTATTTCGTTGCTCAGGACGGGTTTACCTGTCACATTTCGTCGCCCTCGACGGGTTTTCCTATCATATATCGTCTCCCTCGACACGTTTCCCTCTCATATTTCGTCGCGCTGAAAAGCTTTATCTCTCATATTTCGTCACCCTGTATGAGTTTCCCTGTCATATTTTCGTCCCGCCCAGCACGGATTTACCTATCGATATTGTCGCAAGGCGGGTTTCCCTACCCATATTCGTCGCCGTTGACGGGGTTTTCCCCTGTCTTATTTCGTAGCCTGGACGAGTTCCCTGTCATATTTTTTGTGTATCATTGGACGGGTTTCCCCTGTTCATATTTCGTCACCCTGGGACGGGTTTTGAACATCATATTTCGTCGCTCCCCCCCCCAAAAAATTTTTTTAAAAAAATTTTTCCCTTTTTTTTTTCCCCCCCCCAAAACCCTTTAAAAATTTAAAACCCCAACCCCCCCAAAAATTTTCCCCCCAAAATTTTTTGGGGTATAAAACCCCGGGTTTAAAAAAAATTTTTAAATTTTTTTTAAAAAGGGGGGGTTTTTTAAAAAGGGGGGGGGGGGCCCCCCCCCCTTTTTTCCCCCCCCCCCCCCCCCTTTTTTTTTTTTTTTTTTTTTTTCCCCCTTTTTTTTTTTTTTTTTTTTTTTTTTTTTTTTTTTTTTTTTCCCCTTTTTTCCCTTTTTTTCCCCCCTTTTTTTTTTTTTTCCCCTTTTTTTTTTTTTTTTCCCCCCCCCTTTTTTTTAAAAAAAAAATTTTTTTTTGTTTTTTTTTTTTTTTGGGGGAAAAAACCCCCCGGGGGTTTTTGGCGGGGGGGGGGGCCCCCCCCCTTTTTTTTCCCCCCCCCCAAACCCCCCCCCTTTTTTTTTAAACCCCTTTTTTTTTTTTCCCCATTTTTTTTTTTTCCCCCCCCCAAAAGGGGGAAAAAAAAATTTCCAAAAAAAAAAATTTTTTCCCCGGGGGGGTTTTTTTTTTTTCCTTTCCCCCCCAAAAAAAATTTTTTTTTAAAGGGGGCCCCCCGGGGGGGTTTTCCCCTTTTTGGCCCCCCCCCCCCCTTTTTTTTGGGGGGGGAAAAAAAAAAAAATTAAAAAAAAAAAAAATTTTTTTTTTTAAAAAAATTTTTCCCTTCCCCCAAAAAAGGAAAAAGGGAAGAAAAAAAAAACCCCCTGGGGGTTTTCCCCCCGGGGTTTTTTTTTCCCCCCCTTTTTTTTTTTGGGGGGGGGCCCCCCAAACTCCCTTCCCGTTATTTAAACCCTTCTCCTTTGCAGGGGGAATGATGAAGCCCCCTGTGCTTTACGAAAAAGTTTTTTCATTTTAAAAATACTCCAAATGTTTTAGAGTTTTTTATATTTTTTTAACCCCCGTCGGGTTTCCCCGTATATTTAAGTATTTTAAATTTTTAAAAAAAAAAAACGATGCTTTGTTTTGCATCTGTGGTGGTGAAATGTTTTTTATGTAATTAATGAATTTATTCTACTTAAACAAATTTTACTAAGATGATTTATAAAGAATATCTTCACTTCTTAAATACACAAGTCTCTCATATTTACAAATCCTTTCCCAAAAAATTCATCCAAATATTGTTACCCCTCATTCGTTTCAGTTTTCTTAAGGTATTTGAAATTAATATAATTAGAATTTTCTTAAGTCTCTTACAGTATAATCATTTTATTGTTTTATTTATACTATGGTGTGGGAGAGTGGCGATATGTTTATGGTACGTTACACATGTATGTATATGTGTGTTTGTAAGCATGGGGTTTTGTAGTGATGTTTATGTAGAACCAAAGTGAAAAAGTAAACATCAGAAGAAAACTTGTATGAACTACATAATAATTCAGAGTAAAGAAGAGGCCTAGTCGGTGTACTGGCTGTCAGCCCTGGCTGACTCTGCTGACAGCAGATGTGCAGGGCTGTAATAAAGTAGTGGAATAGCTCAATTTGTATCATAATGTTTATAAAGAAGAAAAGAGGAAAAATTAAAGAATGGAATAGGAATGGAATCAAGACTGTTTAACCAAACCAGGTAAAGTTTGTCGAGAATTATGATCAGGAAGTGATGGTCAAGACAAAATATGCGCATCACAACTTTTTCATCAGCCGTCGCTTACCCATCAACTCACTACCAACCATCCACTACCAACTCAACCACTACCAAACATCCACTAACAAACATCCACTACCAAACTTTCAACTACCAAATATCCACTACCAACCATCCACTACTCAAACATCCACTACCAAACATCCCTACCAAAGCAACCACTACAATTATCCACTACCAACCATCCACTACCAAACATCCACTACCAAACATCCACTACCAAACATCCCACTACAAATATCCACTACCAACCATCCACCTACCAAACATCCACGACCAACCATCCACTACCGAAATATCCCTACCAACCATTTCCACTACCAAACTTCCACTAACCAACATCCACTACCAAAGACATCCACTACCAACCATCCACACCAACCAATCCACTACCAAACATCCACTACCAAATATCCACTACCAACCATCCACTAGCCAAACATCCACTCCAAACATCCCACTATCAACATCCACTACCAACCATCCACTAACCAACTCATCCACTACCAACCCATCCACTACCATCCATCCACTACCAAACATCCACACCAACATTCCACTTCCAAACATCCACTACCAACCAATCCACTACAACCTCCACTACCAACCATCCACTACAAACCCTCCCACTACCCACCATCCACTTACCATCCCTCCACACCAACCATCCACTACCAACCATCCATTATCATCCATCCACATTATGTGAAGGAGGACTCACATGAGTCCTATACGGGTGTGAACAATATTTTACCGTTTTAATGTGAATGTTGATTAGTGTTTTATTCCAAATCCAAATGTTCAGTACATGGTTTCTCTCTCTCTCTCTCTCCTCTCTCTCTCCTCTCTCTCATCTCTCTCTCTCTCTCCTCTCTCTCCTCTCCTCTCTCTCTCTCTCCCTCTCGTCATCTCCCTCTCTCTGTCTCTCTCTCTCTCTCTCTCTCTCTCTCTCTCTCTCTCTCTCTCTCTCTCTCTCTCTCTCTCTCTCTCTCTCTCTCTCTCTCTCTCTCCTCTCTCTCCTTCTCTCCTCTCTCCTCCTCTCTTTCTCCTCTCTCTCTCTCCTCTCTCATCATCGTCTTCTCTCTCTCTCTCTCTCTCCTCTCTCTCCTCCCTCTCTCTCCTCTCTCTCTCTCTCCACTCGCTCTCTCTCTCTCTCTCATACTCAGTCGCCCTGACGGGTTCCCTCACATATTTTCTCTCCCTAGTTGGTGTTAACCCTCATATTTCGTCGCTTTGGAAGGTTGTCGCGCCATATTTTCGTTGCTCAGGACGGTTACCTGTCCGCAATTTCGTCGCCTCGACGGGTTTTCCTATCATATATCGTCCCCTCCGACACGTTTCCTCTCATATTTCGTCGCGCGAAAAGCTTTATCTCTCATATTTCGTCCCCTGCCCGGATTTTACATATCGTTATATTGTCGCCAAGGAAACGGGTTTCCCTACCATATTTCGTCGCCGTTGACGGGTTTCCCCCTGTCATATTTCGTAGCCCTGGACGAGGTTCCCTTGTCAAATTTTGTGTCCATTGACGGGTTTTCCCTGTCATATTGTCCGTCACCCCTGGACGGGTTTGAACTTCATATTTCGCGCCCTGCGCTTTTCCAATCAATGTAAGATTAATGGTTCAGATAACCTCAGTGATAAATTAGACCAATGGCAACAACTTGGGTATTCTATAATAAGGAAACGTTTCGCCACACAAAGGAGAATGCGAAGAACAGGGTAGTTTTGAGGTAATCAGTGATACACCTACGACGCTGCACCTCTCCTGCCTACGGTATATAAGCTACTTCTTCGCACATATCCTTGTATCTCTTTTCGAGATTGATGGACGATAACATCTACTCAAACTCCTCCTGTTATTCACCATTCTCCTTTTGGCACGACTGATGAACCCCTGGTCTTTACGAAACGTTTCCTCATTAAATATACTCAAGTGTTTCAGATGTTTTCTCTATATTTCGTCAACATAGTCGGGTTTCCCTGTCATATTTAAGTATTAATTTAAAAAAAATAGGCGATGCTTTGTGTCATTTAAAAAGTTGAGGAAAAGACATTATTTTTACACCGGAGAGTCTTTTCATGGAACAATACGTCTCGTTGTATGGGTTGATCAGTCTTTGTCCAGTGATTGGTCAGTCACTGCACTCTGTGACTTGGTCAGTCACTTGCAACTCTGGGCAAATATGCCTAATGTAGTCTATACACTCCCACAGCACACTCAGTAATTCTTTTAAAACAACGTGTAATAATGTACCCCCATGCGGGTTTTTTTGTACCCTGCACTCTCAAACACACTCATCACTCTTTGACGATGTGTAATTATGAACTCTGCACTCTCAAACTCTCAACTTTCTTCTGGAGTTCTTGACATTCTTCAAATGCTTTATTTATATGGAAATATTTTTGGATTCTTGTTTTTAATACTTTCTTCAGCACTTCTTTGATTTTAATTGAATTATGAATCACTACAACTCTTAAGAAAATGTTAACAACTGAAAAATAATTAAGTTAGCAGCTATTCATCAATGGGAATTTACTACTTTTAATTAGTATGAGCAGAATAATGTTCAGTTATGACTTAAACATCACCAAAATATTAACGTTAAGTATTATTTATAATATAAACATTAGGACTGAAGAAATAACATTGTGTGCCACAACATTCATGGTATAATACATGCAAACATTTAAAAATCTCAATACACTACATCACAGTATTAATTTTACATTTTAACTGACATTCACACAACACAAAACATTAGAGCATAACATAGTATGTTAGACAGAGTCGTACTGTCCAGTGTGCACCAGCGACCATCTTAAATATTTTTTTCAAAGGATCGAATATCCCCAGCTGATAGTTTTTATTTTCATCCCATAACGTTTATACTGTGTGTGGTGTCTTAATGTTTTATTATAGTCTAGAGGAGGTGAAGGAAGTGAAAATATAAGAAGAGAGAGAAACTTTATCTTCCATAAGATAATTCATAATAGTGTTTGAATATATGATGGTGAATCAAGAAGCTGTGTTGACGGAAATGAGCAAATGAGCGTAAGTAAGTTTGTCTAGGTACAGGTACACGTAAAAACAGTTACACAAATTATTATACATAGTAACATATGTGTAAATTACCCAGAATAACCCAAACAAAAAGTCAGATAAAGTTACTTATTTCTATTGTGTCTCGTCTCGCAGATACACAAGACAAGTAACCAAATAAAACTAAAAAGTTCAACACTTATTACAGTTCTGGTGTAGGTGAACAAACACATTAACACACAAACACTCATCAACACACAATAAAACATTCAAAACACACTTAAACTGAAGATTAAGAACAGACTCTTATACTTAATGTAGATGAATCGTATAACATAAATAAAACTCCCAAATTTTCACTGATGCCAGGCCTTGGTGGGCGAACTGACGGTAGCTTTGGCTGCTCCCTGGCTGATCTACGGTCTAGACTATCTTGTGGTAGAAATAACAGGACGCATGTTTTCTGTCGAGTCCCCTTCTGTAATTCCACTCACCCTGGACAGTCCCTACTGTAGACCAGCTAGACAAGCCCTCGTTCTCATCTAGCTAGATCCACGGAGGGTGCTGAGCTGACTTTCGGATACAGAACCGTGGAAGGCTGAACTGGAAGATATCCTAAAGAAGTGAGGAAGGGGAGACATCCGGGGCCCACGAGGGATTCCTGACACATGAACCCTGGGAAAGGCGAGGATACCCTGGGCAATTGAAAGGGAGAATATCTGAGGGGACACAGATGACTCCTACCACATGACCTGGAAAGAAAGGGGATACTGTTGCTAAGGCAGACCTTGGAGAAGTGGGAAAGGGAGAATATCTAAGGGAAAGACAGATACAGGCTGTTGAGGCAGCCTTGGGGAAAATGAGGAAAGGAGAATATCTGAGGGGACACAGATGGGCTTCCTGATACATGGACCTGGAAAGGCAGGATACCCTTGGGAAGTGGGAAAGGGAGAAATATCAGAAGGCGGACACATGACTCCTGGAAACCTGGACTGGGAAAGACGAGGAACTGTTGAATGAGACAGACCTTGGGGAAGTGAGGAAAGTGAATATCTCTGAGGACACAGATGGACTCCTGGACACATGACCTGGGAAAGAGGGGGATACTGGTGCTAAGGCAGACATTGGCAAAGTGGGAAAGGGAGAATAAACTAAGGAAAGACGAGGATATACTGGCTGTTGAGCAAGCTTGGGGGAAAGTGAGGAGAAGGAGAATATCTGAGGGGACAACAGATGACTCCTGGACACATGGACATGGAAAGCGAGGATACCCTGGGGAAGTGGGAAAGGGAGAATATCTGAAGGCGGACAGATGGATCCTGGACACAAGACCTGGGAAAGACGAGGAACTGGTGTTGATCAGACCTTGGGGAAGTGAGGAAAGGAGTATCTGAGGGGCACAGATGGACTCCTGGACACATGGAACCTGGGAAAGAGACGGGGATAACTGGTTTGCTAAGGCAGACCTTGGAGAAGTGGGAAAGGACGAATATCTGAGGGTCAGACGGATACTGGTTGTTTCGGCAAATCCTTGGGAATGAGGAAAGAAGAATATCTGAGGGAAAACGTGGGGACTTCCTGGATAACGGACCCTGGAAAGACGAGGATACTGGTGTTGAGGCAGACCTTGGGAGAGTGATGAAGGAGAAATATCTGAGGAACATAGATGGAACTCCTGGACACATGACCTGAGAAAGGCGAGGATACCCTGGGGAAGTGATAAAGGGAGAATATCTGAAGCGGCTAGATGACTCCTGGACACATGGAACTGGGAAGACGAGGATACTGGTTGTTGAGGCAACCTTGGTCAGTGAGGAAAGTAGAATATCTGAGGGACACAGATGGACCCTGACACATGGACCTGGAAAGAGGGAGATACTGGTGCTAAGGCAGACCTTGGAGAAGTGGGAAAGGGAGAATATCTGAGGGGACACAATGACTCCTGACACCATGGACCTGGGGAAATCTTCAAAAACACGAACCACTGAGCTGACATGGTCGCAAATAATAATAATGACAATTTCGATTTCTTATAAACTGAGATGTGATTATTTTACATTATGGGAGGCATTAAATTTACCTGAAACAATTTTCTGATAACAGATGGATGTTCTTTCACACACGACACTCCATAAGTTATGCTTTGGTCGATTTGGTAAAGAACACGTACAGAACGGACTGATATGGGTTAGAACGTTTAATGAACAAGGTGATCAGTGAGAGAGAGAGATAGATAGATAGATAGAGAGAGAGAGAGAGAGAGAGAGAGAGAAGAGAGAGAGAGAGAGAGAGAGAGAGAGAGAGAGAGAGAGAGAGAGAGAGAGAGAGAGAGAGAGAACATGAACTGAACACTTTGATTTGAAATAAAACACTCATCCAACATTCACATAAAACGGTAAATATTGTTCACACCAGTATAGACTCATGTGAGTTGTGGAGAAATTTTCTCCAGAAGGGGAGTATCAGCCCCCTTCAGCCCCCTTCAGCCCCTTCAGCCCCTTTCAGCCCTGAGGGGCCAAGCCCTCTCAGAAGGGGCGAGTATCTTGTTTACTGCTAGAGTGAGTAATTGATTCACAGGATGCTATGGCGTCGTCCAAATGACCTCTGTTCCTTGCAGTCTCAGGTTGCAAAGTGTATTTTTTATAAGAGAACAGTGCATCTCTTACTTTAACAGGACAATTTAAGGAAAATCCGCTCCCACTTTAGTACCATAGTATAGATAGTGGACATTGTTGACCTAAGGCCTAAGACAGCAAGAAATCAAACATTCCTGCTTTGCTTCATCGAGGATGTGGCCAAGGAAGCAAGGGATACTAGGTCAGCTTTTTTTTGTGCTGGGGGCAGTGACGGCATGGAGGGCTGGGCTCTTTCAGAATACTTTTTGACTCACTGAAGAGTGACACTAGCAGGATAACCAACAAAGAACACTGATCTGTGCTTAGGTGGACAAAGTTCTCACAAAACACGATAAACACTATCAGAGAAGTGTGATCAACTTCTTAGTGATATTGTGTACCCAATTATTGATCAACAGTGTAACAACGATGTTGCGATCCAACAGAGTGTAGTGCTATATTCTTCAAAAGAACACTATACTTCAATCAACATCATAAAAAAAAAAACAAAGAAAAAAAAAACAAAACAAAAGGTTATCCGGGCGTAATTACGGGTCAGAACATATACCCAGGTATGGTTCTAACTCGTGATGTACTACTATTGACTGCGCTAGTTGAAGTATAAAGTCTGGTTATCACTATCAATAAACCCCGGTGATATGGCGGACCATTGCGTCAACACAAGTAGGTATTTTGTCAGTCCTTCATGAATGAAATATGCAGACATAACACGGCCTAGGGGTAATTTATAATCTTACAAATTATATTTCTTGACAGCTCATGTTTGAGATGTTTCTGACAGCTTCTAGACCTCGTCGCAGGGCGTCTGTGCAGGCGATGAGTTTGTCCTTTGTATTAAGTATAAGTCCTTTAAACTTAACTGGTAATGCATTTCTCCAACAATGAGTCCGGCTTCACATAATGTGGATGGGATGATAATGATAGTTGGTAGTGGATAGTTGGTGTTGGATGTTGGTAGTGGATGGTTGTAGTGGATGGTTGGTAGTGGATGGTTGGTATGGATGGTTTGGTAATGATGGGTTGATAGTGGATGTTGGTATGGATGTTTTGGTAGTGATGGTGGTAGTGGATATTAGGTAGTGGATGTTTGGTTAGTGGAGTTTGGTAGTGGATGGTTGGTAGTGGATATTTGGTATGGGATGTTGGTAGTGGATGTTATGGTAAGTGGATGTTTGGTAGTGGAGGTTGGTAGTGGATATTTGGTTAGTGGATTTTGGTAGTGGATGTTTGGTAGTGGATGTTGGTAGTGGAATGGTGGTAGTGATATTGGTAGTGGATTTTGTAGTGATTATGGGTAGTGGATGTTTGGTAGTGGAATGGTTTGGTAAGTGATGGTTGTAGTGGAGTTGTGTAAGAGACGGCTGATGAAAAGTTTGATGCGCATATTTTCTTGACATCACTTCCCTGATCATAATTCTGTAAACTTTCCATGGTCCGGTCACAGTCCTTATTCCATTCTTATTACATTCTTTAAAGTGTTTCCTCTTTACTCTTTTATATAAACATTATGAACAAATGAGCAATTCCAATACACTTTATACAACCCTGTCTCCTCTGCTGTCAGCAGAGTCAGCCAGGCTTGAACAGCTGTACCACAAACTGTGCGCTTCTTTACTCTGAATTATTATGTAGTTCATCACAAGTTTTCTTCTGGATTGTTTACTTTTCACTTTGGTCTACACATAAACATCACTCACAAACACCATGCTACCAACACACACATAGACAACATGTGGTTAACCGTTCCCATAAACATATCTGCACTCTCCCACACCATTGTATAAATTAAACAATAATATATAATACTGTAAGAGACTTAAGAAAATTCTTAATTATATAATTTCAAATATCTTAAGAAAACTGAATGAGGGTTACAATATTTATCTTTACCATCTAAACAATTCGCTCTTTTTAAATTGGCTCTCTCTTTAAATTCAAAGAAAGAATCCCTATTCCATAATTATATTCCATAATTATAATTATTGCATAATTATAATTCCTACAATAGTATATTGCGGGATATCGGGAGTTCTTGAATTTCCAAATCAAAATAAGTGAGCATAAAATTCTCTCTCATAGAACTGGTCGTTATTTAACACATCTTTCTCATTCTATAATTGTGTTCCTTCAATTAATAATAACTGTATTTGAATCCTTTTGATATTAAAATCTAGAATAAATTCTAAAACTCTTGATCTAGGATTATTGTAGTTTTAATACTACAGAACTTAAAACCAGAGTTCTCTAATATGGAACTTTCATCCTGTATTCGTTTCAATACAAAACTACTGTATTACATGTTATCTTGATCAGCTTGAAGCATGGATCAGCATAGCTCTCTAGCAGTGAGTCGACTGGCCTAGAAATGTTCAGGTTAACTAGATGCTTAGTCAGTCTTAGATTTCAGAGGGAAGGGGGTGAGAGTGGGAATACCTGGTGAAGTTACCTCATTCCTGTTAACATTCCAAACAACGAGGCTCTGTCTCCAGCTGGTAAACATCATAATAAAGATCTTCTTAATTACTGTTGTAATTAAGAGTGTTCTCATATTCACTGATCACTAAATTTACTATTCACTACTTTGTTAACTTGTGCCGGACTTTTGTACATCAGTGTATATAGTGTACATACGTTCTGGGGTCGAGACTATGAGTTAAATTAGAGCGTTATATTGAGTATATCTTACGTCCTCGTCTTGACTGAACTCTCACTGCATTGAAGGTGGTTTCTACTTCGTCCTCGTAATACAAGGTGTGATAACCACCTCTGTGCCTATATGCATACATGCAGATAAACACACGCACCGTGTACGTCAGACTCATACTGGAGTATGCAGCACCGGTTTAGAACACACCTGATAAAGCACGTCAAGAAATTAGGGAAAGTGCAAAGGCTTGCAACAACACTAGTTCCAAAGGTAAGGGAAATATCCTGCGGAGAAAGGTTAAAGGAAAATTGGGCCCTTTGACGACACTAGAGGACAGGAGGGTTAGGGAAGACATGATAACGACATACAAAATATTGCGAGGAATTAACAAGGTGAACAGAGACAGGATGTTTAAAGAGAGGACACAGAAATAAGGAGTCACAATTGGAACTTGAAGACCTAGATGAGTCAAATTGATGTTAGAAAGCATTTCTGTAGTCATAGAGTTGTCAGGAAGTGTAAAATGGGAATAGTCTTTCTAGCGACGTAGTGGAGGCAGGAACCACACACAGTTTTAAGGACGAGGTTTGATTAAGGGTCATGGAGACGGAAAAAGAGGACCAAGTACGACCAGTGAAGAGGCGGTGGCAGGAGCTATGAATCGACCCCTGCAACCACAAATAGGTGAGTACGCACGCACACACACACACACACACACACACACACACACACACACACACACACCTATAACACCGAGCATGTCTCCGGAAGCACATATCAACCAGATAACTGCTGCAGCAAACGGGCGCCTGGCAAACCTGTGAATAGCGTTTTCCCATACCTTTAGTAAGAAACGTTCAAGACACTGTTACAAAATGTGTACATTAGGCCCATACTCGGGTTTTGCACACCATTTTGGATCCCAAACCTAGTCAAACACGTCAAGAAATTAGAGAAAGTGCAAAGGTTTGCAACAAGGCTAGTTCCAGAGCTAAGGGGTGTGTCCTACGAAGAAAGGTTGAGGAAATCGGACTACGGACGTTTGGAGGACGGCAGGTCAGGGGAGACATGACAGCGACATACAAAATACTGCGTGGAATAGATAAGGTAGACAGAGACAGGTTGTTCCAGAGAGGGGACATAGAAACAAGGGGGCACAATTGGAAAGCTGAAGACTCAGATGAGTCAGAGGAAAGTTAGGAAATATTCTTCAGTCATAGAGTTGTCAGGAAGTGGGAAAAGCCTAGCAAGTGATGTATGGAGGCAGGAATCATACATAACTTTAAGACGAAGTATGACAAAGCTCTGGAAGCAGAGGATCTAGCAGCGATCAGCGAAGAGGCGGGGTCAGGAGCTGAGTCTCGGCCCCTGCAATTAAAAATTTAGGTGAGTACACCACACACACACAACACACACACATAATATATATATTATAAAATAATATTTAAATTAATTTTAAAATATTTATATATATTATATATA
>NW_026486734.1:0-22988 GCF_026875155.1 Cherax quadricarinatus | reverse complement strand
GATAGGAGTAATCCTTGGCCTCCTTGAACCCCCCGGACGGATTGTGGTGATTGATAGATTTATTTGTGAGCAATAGGGGGTTGACAGTTCAGAAGCCCCTTTTTGGGAAAACTTAGAGGGGATGTTTCAGGGCCTGTGTCTTAGTTGGGTTTAACCTGCTTAGTTTTTTTTAAAAGGAAGCTGAATACATTACTATTTGACAACTGTTTGGGGTTCCCCCTTTTTTTGGTTATAGTATGTTTGAAACTTATCAAGTCTGTTTAAAGGTATTTGATGCAGCTGGTATTACTTACTAGTTTGATGAAAAGATGTGTAGTGGGAAATTTAAAGAAATTTTGCACCTTAGATGTTTTCGTGCATACCTCTTTATCGATAGTGATTTTAAAGTTAGACCTAATTATGGCTTATGGTTACCCCCAACTGTTTTAGCTGTTGCCGAGCTTTTGGGGTTTGTTATATTCTTAAATTTTTTGAGCAATAGTGCTTTCCCTTTCCCTCCTTTTTTAAACCCCTCTGATTTTTCCCTCCCCCTTTGGAATTATTTAGTGTGCTTTCCCTGTCGTTTTTTTTTAAATCTTTTTGCAGCGGGTCTCTGAATTTCATAATATTAATATCCAGAGTCTCCGGGTTTCAGTTTTCGTTTAATCCTAACCTCTTTAACTGGTGCAATATTATTAAGAATGGAGTGAACATTTTTGAATTTTTCCAGGCATCGTTTACGCCCCGTTCAATTGTTATCTCGTCCATCACATTTTGTAGCCTATTTACAGTGTTTCTTTACTGTATTTTTCTAGTTGCCTCATTTTTATTTGTCCTGTGTAGGTTTACCCTATCCCTGTGATTTTCTGGTGCAGTAATGATAAAATGATCACTAAGACCTGTGGAATGACGCCTGAGTTAATTTCCAGCGCGGTTGCAAAGTTGGGGTCAATTAGGGTGGCTGGAAACTGTTGATCCGGTTTGGTTTTTTTAATTATTGGGTGTAGCTTTTAACCCAGAATTTGCTTATACCTTTTCATAGCCCGTTATTTTGTTGCTGAAAAAGATATTGAAGTGCCCTATTTTTGTTTCGAATTGTTTCAACTCCGGGACAAGTCTGGAAAGTCTTCAAGAATGGCCGGGGGAGGGGGCGGTAACTAGTTCCCTAAAGTGGGTTTGGTCTTGGGAAGCGGTATGGAAAATTTTCTAGGGGCTTACCTGTAGTCCCTCAACATTATAAATACCAGTAATCCATGGGAGAAAATATATTTTTACCGGTCACCCGTGAGCAGTGAGAAAATTTAACCCCCCCGGGTCGCACCAAGTGGCCCCCCTGCCCTCACAATCTTATCCAATCATCCGAGACCAGTATGGATTGGGAGCAAACCCCAAGTACGGGTACTAAAATTTTGGGCTGTATAGATTATATTAGTTAAAATGAAGAAGGGGGGGGGGGGGTAGGACACCATGGATACATCCGTCAAGGGAAAAAATTTGTACATAATCCCCTCTTACCCCGATGTTCTTGGTGGCACTTGATGTGTGGATCCCTCAAACCCATCTAATTATAACATACCATACTGGCCAGTCTAAGGTTTCTATAACTAGAAGGGGTTTCTTAACTTTGGGGGATTGATATTCCTATTTCTTGATTACCTTCATTTTCGATGTTGCTACACCGACACGTTTCCATTCCAGCAGGGCGAGGTATCCGCTGGTTTTTTCCGCTTTAGACGTCGTGACTCAAGGAGTTTCCTTTCCCCCGCCGTTTAAAAACGAGGTCTAGCTGTTCACTCGGGGCAAACGAATTTCATTCACAATTCTCTTAACTTAGCGTTTTTTATCATTAATTACATTTCAATTCACAAAAAGATTTTAATGACTCAAATTATTTTTTACCATTTAAAATCACTCCATTAAGATCTGAACCGGGAGTGATGATTAAACCAAGGGGAATTTTTCCGGGGTCAGTCCAGGACGACGCGTCAGTCACCCCCCCTCCTACCGTAATCACCCTTTTTCCACTCTATTTTCGTGGGTCCCGTAAATCCTTTCCCTCACTCTCCACTAGGAACATCACGCATTCCTTTACGAAATGAGGCCTTTTTAATTTTCCTTTAGGCCCCGTAAATCCCAATTTGGGGGTACCATGCCTTTTTCCCGTTTCCCTCCCACCTTCAAAACAAACCCGCCACGCCCCCGCACACCCGCGCATGTGCAAAGGGAACTTTTGGTTCTACTTTTATTTTCAAATACATTTTTGACCCATATAGACACTTAAAAACCCCTATTAGGCACTTATTTCGGAAAAATCAAAAAAATTTTCCACACGCGGCCGGGGGGGAGGGTCTTTGCTAGACGACTTAAATAATGGGAGTACAATTTTTTCCTTTTCACGGGCCCACCCATATTTATTGAACTTCAAAATGGACTAATTGGGTTCCTTTTTTAGGGGCTAAGCCTAGCCCCTGGTTTAAGTTTATTGGGATACTGGAATTTGAGATTTACCAAAAACAAGTCTTCTATCCCAATCACCCCCAGATTTTTCGCTACAGGCACCAACTCCATGGCCATCTATTTTTTTATTGACCCCTAAAAAGGGGACAAATTTAGTGTTCCTTTCCTCAGGGGCATAAGCCTATGCCCCGGGATTAATTTTTTTTGGGCAACGGGAAATTTTTGAGACTTTAAAAAAACAAGTCTCTCGATCCCAAGTCAGTCCCAGCAATTTCTTCATTTTTCATTAACCCCTTCCATACCTCATTAGTTCCTTTCAGTTGACTCACCCCCGGAAATTGTCCACTAAGATTATTTACCCAATTTATTTCGCTCGGGACCCCGTGCATTTAAGGGTGTGCATTTATCGTGCCTGAAGTAAGAACAATTTATTATTTAATGCTTATTAATTTTATATCATTTTAAGCAGTCAACAATTTTGGTGTTTTGCTCAGTTCGCAGAGCGGGGTTTTTAAAAACTGTCCATAGCCATCCTATAATTAGTAGGTAATTCTGGACGGTCAAGTTTTTCCAGGAAGCGCCCCCCGTAATTTTCCAGATTCACTTTTTAACATCCTTCAGTATGTTCCTGATAAAGGAATCTTTTGGACTTTCCCATTTACTTTAAATCCCTTGCTGCCCAGCTCCCAAAAATTAGACGGGTTTTTCAAATTTCTCGATAGAAAAATACTTGTACTGGTTGACCTTTCGAGTAAGCCCCCGTGACCGTTTTTTCACATTTCCCTCTAGTATTTTTTAAGGGTTGTCTGCCTATTTTTCAGGGGCCCGTACCAGTGTTTTTGAGGAGGGACGCCGTAGGGTTTTTTGGGATTTTCCCCTTTATCCTGTTTTTTACATCCAACCCCGTCAAGGGCTACCTCAGTGGGCCACATTATTGCCATTACTGCAACCTTTACACAGTCATGTATGTGGGGGGGTTTTAACATTATCTTATTGTACCTTTATTAAAAGAATCAATAAAACCCCTCACAAAACGATGGTGTTTTCCCCTTGTTGATTGAAGAAACTGTTCAATTTGGTATGACAATTTTTTACTTATGTTTGTTGACATCTATAAATCTGTCAAGTTCTTTCATTCTTTCCATTTTAAATTTCCCCATGAATTACGGATTAAAATTTTTTAGTAAAATGAGTACCCGCAGAAGAGCAGTCTCTTTTTTCTTGCCTGACCTTTATTAACGGGGGTTACACTTATTGGGGTACTTATTCCTCTTCCCTTGATGGGGGAAACCACTATTACTGATTCCGATTTGAAAATGTCCCTATTTAATTTAACTATGTTTATTCCCATGGGATTTTTTTTCCTTTTGAGGCTTGACAGATACTTCGAGTCATTATGTGTTAATCCTTAAAACTTTTTGGCTGACTGGTCGGGCTTTTGAAAAATTTAAATTTCCTGCCGACCTGTCTGATTTCCCCAGCCCGGGACTATGGAGGTTTTTTGGCAAACACCCCCCTTTTGCTTTAAATAGGTTGATAAACTGCCTGGCTTACCCCCTTTATTTATTCAAAGCCTTACTTTTAAAAGACTTTTTCTTCAATTCGTAATTTTGATTAATAAAACATTCTTTTTCCACCCCATTGCCAAAATTTCTCTAGCAATCTTTTCCATTTTTTTTAAAACCCACAATTTGTACCAATCAAATCTCCCTCTCAAAAAGCATTAAATTAATTTTAATTTCTTTTAGGGTTCACGGTTTTTTTTTCACTAAATCAAAATGCCTTGCCATGGCTTTTTACCGTAATGATGTTTCATTACCTAAAATTCCGGATTTGTCACCCACTTAAAACTCCATTAGATCCAGTCAGGGTTTAGAGAATTATTAATCACGATTAACAACTTAAGTGGCCCCTTATAAGAGTAATTTTCCCTTTTTACTCTTGTATAAATCCTAGCCACACATGTGCTAGAAATTTATTGGGCTAATTGTCATCCATCACACGATCGTTAAACGGGGCACCTTCCCCCACTTCCTTCAATCAGTCACTTAATTTTTAAGTAATTATTCAATTAATTTTTTTCACTGATTGCACCCTTTTTTTCGAAGGACCAACGGGCAGTAGGGAAAAAATTTTTGGGTTTCTTACCTGTATGACCTCAACATTATATACTACCAGAAATCCATTGGGAGACAATCATTTGTTTCCCGTAGTCACCCGTGTAACATGTGAAAAAACTAACCACCCCTGGTCCACCAAGTTCCCCCCGACCTCACAAATTTTTCCATATCTATCCGAGAACATATGGGTTGGGTACACCCACAAGTACGGGCTATAATTAATTGTGGATGATAGATTTATTGTTTAACTAATGAAGGGGGGGGGGGGGGGTTGGACACACATGGATACTCCTCAAGGAAAAATTTGTACATAATCCCCTACTTTTCCCGATGTTCTTGGGTCACTTGATGTAGCTGGACCCCCGTAACCCATCAATTATAAAAATACCACTACGGCCCGTCTAAGGGTTTCTATAACGAAGGGTTTCTTAATGGGGTGTTTGATATTTCCTCATTTCTTTTATTACCATTCTTTTCGATGTCCTTTACCCGACACGTTCTCATTCCGCAGGGCGGGTACCGCTGGTTTGGGCCTGCTTTAGACGTCGTGACTCAAAGGGGTTTTTCCTTTTCCCGTCTCGTTAACAAGAGGTCTAGGGTTTTACTCGGGGCAAACGACTTATTTTTACTTACTATTTCTTAACTTAGCGTTATTTCATTAATTACTTACAATTTACAAAACGATTTAATGACTCAAATTATTTTAACTTAGGTCACTCCATTAGCTGAGACCCTGGTGTGATTAAACCAAGGGTTTTAAATTTTTTCCCGGGGCTCACAGGACGACGGTCATCACCCCCGGGGCCTACCAATCACCTTTTTCCACTCATTATCGGGGCCCGTAAATCACGTTCCCTCACTCTCCACTAGAACATTACGACACTTCCTATTTCGAAATGAGGCCCATATTAACCCTTTGCCGCCGGAATGCCAAATTTGTGGTACCCTTTTTCCTTTTTTCCCCTTCCTTCCACCCTTTAAAACAACCCGCCCCTGCCCCCGCACACCCCGCAGTGCAAAGGGAACTTTGGTTCTATCTTATTTTCAAAAAACATTTTTTACCCTATAGACACATTAAACACCATTTACACATAGTTTTGGAAAATCAAAAAAAATTTTTCCCCACGCACTTAAACCATAGAACTCCAGTTTTGTTTTTTTAAATCAGGTCTTGGGTTGTAAGCTAATCATTTTAATGTGGCACATACTCCACCACCCTTTCTGTTCCATCTAAGCGTTTTTTTTGTAACCTTCTATTTGACCCGTCGCGTCACCGTTCACCAACCAAGAATCAGAGATGGTTAAACTGCCGCCCTAATTTTGTTTCAGAACCTAATCTCTCCAATTTTGGAAAAAAGTGATCTTGCATTGACATGAATAAGGGGGGGCCCGTTTTCATTTAAAAAAATCATAATCATCATATATGGGGAATGGGTCATTTTTATTAAAATTAGGTAAATAATTCACCTGCTAAAAAGGGGAACTGTGCCAAAGTGCATTTATTTCCCACAAATGAATTCTGGCACCGTTGTAAATTGAAAATCCTCCATCATGCCCCACCCCTTTAAAATTTTACATAAGGTGCCCTTTTTTGTTTGTCATGCTCTTTAGTACAGTGTATCAATCTGTTTGGGAGTGTTTGAGATAATAATGGCTGAGTCTCACATTGACCTATGTTGTTTTTCTAGGGTTAAAGGGTTTTCAAACCTACTCTAGGGGCCGTCATTATTGCCTCATTTATCTTTTTGTTTTTTCCTCTGCACAATAGTTTGAGGTCCTGGATTTAATTTTGGGGTACCCCACTTAAGAGGTACAAAAGAGCTGTGTGCCATTGTTTTTTTTTGGGTATGCGGGGTTGCCATCCTTGCGGGGGATAGTGAGGTTTTCTTTTCAGGTGGGTTTGGGAAAATGTTGGGCTTTTACTCTCCAGGGGCTGTTACTCCCTTTCATTTTTCCCAACCCCCATGATGTTTCTTTCTCATGGAATTGAAAGAAGAAATATAAATATAATTATGGCAGCCTGTACCCCTCTAATGCCTGCCTTTTATCTTCGCTTTTTACTCAAAAACAATAATATTTTTTCTCTTTTCCAGTCCCCAGACACTTAGTATCGCTTTAATTTCATGAATTACTGTAAAATTTCCCCTTTAAAACCCTCTTCCTGCTCCTTTTCCTTAAAATTACAAAACCCTTACAGTTAACCTCTTCAAAACCCCCTTCATCTCACTTTTCCCTTAACTTTACAAACCCTTACTTTAACCCTTTTTTACACCCTCCCCTACCCACCTCACTTCACATCGGCTTTACCAATTAATTCTAATCCTTTCCATTCGGTAAACCCGAAAAGGGTTTTAAACAAAGGTTTTATCCTTCCCCAAACCCCCTCATTCCCCTTTTTTCGGGGGTTGTGTCGGTTGTTGTCTCCGACCTGTTTTGCTATCAGGGCCCCTTTTTTAAAAAAACCCGAGGGGGGAGTAACACCCCCTGACTTTCCTTGGGTTTTTAGATATTTTGCTTTTTCTGCTATGATTCTCCACTGTCACTGGTCAGCTGAATATAGGTCAGCTACTAAAAAAATTAACCTTGCTATTTTAAATATTCACTTTTTTTTCCCACGACTGGCACGAGGGATAACCCTCCCATACCCTTTGGGTTTTGTACTGTTGATTTGACGATGTCTCCTGTGTTTCCCTCTCGTTAGCACTGGTACAGGTGATATGATGGTGGTACAGATATGATGCTACTGTCAACAGATGAACGTCAGTAAAGATGAGAATTTCACTTCGCTAGTTGTACGTCTGGCAGTAGCTGCTGTTTGAATGCCGGTCAGCCATGTTTAAAGGCTCAAATCTTTCCCTCGTTTGCACTGACGAAAAAAGACCTACAGACCTGGCATTTCCTTGGAGATTTAGTTGATCAGGATTTCTGCCATGTTGTCTTCCCGTTAAACACTGGTGCAGTTGATATGGAGGTCAGTTATTTCATTTAGTGGAAAACGTCTCGTGTCTGGTTCACGTCTGGCAGCAGGTCTGGTACTTGAATGCCGGTCCCTCTTCTGTCATATTTAGTCCATTTCGTTGTCGTCACCGTCAGTTTTTATGTAACTATAGTTAACTTGCATGTTGTTGCAGCAGTACTTGCAAATTTGGCCATCACTGGAGTTCGGATAGGCCCAGGGGACGGCAAGATATAGGAGCAGCCTTGTTGCTGCTTGCTGCGGCTGCAGCTGCAGCAGTATTTCTGTGCTTATAGTCAAATGGGTGAGTGAGTGTAAGTGTGAACCACCAGGTGGTTTTTATGTAGTTAGTTGACGGGGTGTATCAGGGAGATATGTTTTCTAACGGTAGTTTTGAAGGTGATGAATGTGTCTGCAGTTCTAGAGTTTTCAGGTAGGGTGTTCCAGATTTTAGGGCCTTTGACATACATTGAATTTTTGTAAAGGTTTAGTCGGACACAGGAAATGTCGTAGAGGTGTTTGTGTCTGGTGTTATGCTTGTGGGTCCTGTCACAACTATCAAGAAAGCATTTTAGGTCAAGGTTAATATTGGATTTTAAGGTCCTGTATATGTAGATTGCACAGTAGTAAGTGTGGATGTTCTGATCAGGGAATAAGTTTAGATCTATGAAGAGTGGGGGGGTGTGTTGCCAGTGATTATTCTTACTGCAGCTTTTTGTTGAGTTATTGGCTTTAGGTGTATTGCTGCAGTTGATCCCCAAGCACAAATAGCATAGGTGAGGTATGGATAAATGAGTGAATGGTATAGTGTGAGAAGGGCATTTTGCGGCACGTAGTATCGTATCTTGGAGAGGATCCCAACTGTTTTGGATACTTTTTTTGATATGTGTTGGATATGGGTGCTGAAATTCAGGTTGTTGTCGAGGTGTAGGCCTAGGAATTTGCCCTCATTATGTCTGGCAATTAGAGTGCTGTCGATCTTAATGTTAAGTTGCGCAGCACCTGCTATGCTACCAAACATAATACAGTAGGTTTTGTCATTGTTAAGTGTAAGTTTATTGGCTGTCATCCAAGTTGATATTTTGAGCAGCTCCTCATTAACAATGGTGTTGAGGGTGGCAAGATTAGGGTGAGAGATGACATAAGTCGTGTCGTCAGCAAAGAGAATGGGTTTCAGGTGTTGGGATACGTTTGGAAGATCATTGATGTAAATGAGGAAGAGCAGGGGTCCAAGGACACTTCCCTGCGGAACTCCAGTATCAAGTGGCTGTGTTGATGATGCTGTGTCTTTAATAGTGACATACTGATACCTATTAGTAAGGTAGGATTTGAAATATGCAAGCGCATGGCCTCTTATACCATAATGGTCAAGTTTGTGGAGTAGGATGCTGTCGTCTACTGTGTCAAAAGCTTTTCTTAGGTCAATAAAAATTCCTAGCAGATATTCCTTATTTTCCAATGCTGTGTAAAGCAGATCTAGCATTTTTACAATTGCATCATTAGTGCTTTTATTTTTCCTGAATCCAAACTGGCAGGGTTTGAGTCTCCTGTTCACGAGTTTCTCGAAGATTTTGGATAACAATGGTAAGTTTGATATCGGCCTATAGTTGTTAACATCTGTAGGGTCACCACCTTTATGTATTGGTGTAACCCTTGCTGTCTTGAGTAGTTTCGGGAAGGTGCTAGTTTCTAGTGACTTGTTAAAAAGTAATGAAATAACATGCAAAAGGACATGGGCCACTCGCTTGTACAATAATGGTGGGACATGAGACAGGTTCCCTGAGTTATTTTTAAGTGACTTTTTAACCTCAGTGACTTCGGTGGGCTCACTTGGTACAAGATAGAAGGAATTTGGGAAATTTCCATCTAGATAGTCCCCGGCATGGGCGTTGGTACGTGGGATTTTAATGGCAAGATTAGATCCTATGGTTAAGAAGAAGTTGTTTATCTTGTTAGCTGTATCAGTGGGATGCAGTGGTGTTTCATGAGGTTTAGTTAGAACAATGTTCTTGTTTTTTTTTTTCAGTTTGTGGGTCCTCAGAATCTGGGAAAGTGTTTTCCAGGTCTTTTTTTATATCTCCTCTTGTGTCAGTGAATCTGCTGGAGTAGTACAGTTGTTTGGCTTTCTTTATTAATAGTGTTTAAGAATATCTTTGTGTATTAAAAGCCCTGTCTATATTGCTTTTCATATTGGTGTTTCTTATCAATGGATTTCAGAATGCTGCTGGTTAGCCATGGGCAACCGAGCCGTTTATTCGTGATCTGTTTCGTTTTTATAGGACAATGTTTGTTGTATAGTCTAAGTAATTTGTTAAGAAAAATGTCTGTCCAATCGTCAATACCATTGACATTGGAGAATTCTGTAGGCCAGTCAACAGTCTCTAGGTCTGCTGTGAAATTCCTTATTGAGGCCTCGTCATGGAGTCTAAATGAAACTTTGTTGTATTCCAGTGGTGGTTTACTAATGTTTGTTAAGAGGAAGGTAGGGTAGTGGTCTGTAGTACTGTCTGTGATTATCTCTGATTTAAGGGGGGCTAGTATTTTGGTCCATATGTGGTCTATTATGGTTGCACTTGTCTCAGTGAGCCTGGTTGGTTTAGTTATTGTTGGTATGAGAAGTGTGTTGTTCATATTGTTGATGAAATCAGTTACAGGCTGATCATCTAGTAGGCCAAGGTTGATATTGAAGTCTCCAGCTAAGAGAAGGTGGTGCTTGTTCATTTGTCTGTTTGTTATTAGTGCCTTTAATTTCTCACTGAAATTTGGGATGTGTGTGGGGAATCCGGTAAATGACACTGATTGTTATAGGTGTCTTAAAGTTTTTTACAGTAAAATTAGCAAAATTGTATTCCCCATATTCATCGCTAAAGCAAGTGGTGCTAATACAAGATAGTTGGTTGGAGTAATAGATTGCAATACCACCCCCAACTTGGTATGGCTGCATTGTGGATTGTGTTTTCCCTGGTAGGGGGTTTAGATATCTTTGTGCCCTGTTAAGTCAGGTCTCAGTAAAAAAGCAGGAGAAGGGTGCTTTAGGATCAAGGAGTGCCAGGAGGTCATTGTGTTTGCTTAAGGCCCTGTGTTGTAGTTAAGAACTGATAGACTTTTGGCATGTTTAGGATGTGCTGGCTTGTGATGCGTGAAATAAAGGCAGTTATTTTCCAGTGGTTTTGATGGGTGTTAGATTATGGATTTTTTAATCGGGTCGATGTGATCATTCTTTCTAGGTTTAAATAGGGTTATTTATATCCTGTTTGTGCGGTGGTTTAAAACTGATTCTGTATATGGGAATTTGGACAATTATAGTAAGCACTTTGGGCATATGGAAATATAGTCACTAATAAACTAATGAAGTTGATATTGTCTATGTTTTGTGCGAATGAGCAAAAGACAATAGGTTTTAAAAATAAAAATTAAAAATCAAATTAAAAAAAAGCACCGACTTCCTTGTAATTGCACTAAATTTAATTAAAGAATTTTGGGGTTGTTATGTATTGAGTAGATGAGCAAGTACAATGGTTTAATTAATAATATAAAAAAAAAATTTGTTTAAAATGGCCAAGACTCTCAATTGTAATTTGCACTAAGGTTAATATAAGTTGTTAACAAGAACTAAGTATAATAAATTTAATTTACAAGACAAAATACACAAATTGAGGTGCAAAAAAAAAAAAAAAAAATAAAAAAAAAAAAATGGCAATGATTTTTATAATTTTGATGTAAGATGGTACACAGGATAATATTAAGTTGGAGTTTTAATATACAACTTAAAAATTGGTAACAAAGGGTTAAGAAAAGTAAAATAAAGTTGGGGTGATAAAGTTACAAAAGAAAAGGGCAATTATAAAAAAAATATATAATAAAATTTTGGGGAAAAACTTTTCAATAAAAAGGGCAAAAATAAAAAAATTTAAATAGATTGGGGAAAAAGGTTTTTGGTAAAATTGGGGAAGTATAAGATTGGGTAATTAACTCAAGACTAGAATAGTGCAATAATAAGATGAAAAGTTTACAATAAAGTTGGGCACTAAAATATAAAATAAAAATGAGCAATAATAAAAAGTTTACAATAAGGTTGGGTTATAATAGAGATTTTAAAATTGGGCGATAGAGTATTTTTTAAAGTTGAAGACTCAGATGAGTCAAAGGAATGTTTGGAAGTATTTCTTCAGTCATAGAGTTGTCAGGAAGTGGAATAGTCTAGCAAGTGAGGTAGTGGAATAGTCTAGCAAGTGAGGTAGTGGAGGCAGGAACCATACATAGCTTTAAGACGAGGTATGATAAAGCTCATGGGGCAGGGAGAGAGAGGACCTAGTAGCATTCAGTGAAGAGACGGGGCCAGGAGCTGAGTCTCTACCCCTGCAACCACAATTGAGTGAGTACACGCTCACACACACACACACACACACACACACACACACACACACACACACACACACACACACACACACACACACACACACACACACACACACACACGGCACCAGAGAATGGAAAAGGTACAGGAGGCAAAGGACCCAAGAAAATAAGGAGATTAGTAGAAGAGCCAGAAACGAGTACTCACAGATAAGGAGGGAGGCCCAGCGACTGTACGAAAACAACATAGCATCGAAAGTCAAATCTGACCCGAAATTGCTGTATAGCCACATTAGGAGGAAGACAACAGTCAAAGACCAGGTGATAAGGCTGAGGAAAGAAGGTGGAGAACTCACAAGAAACGATCAAGAGGTATGTGAGGAGCTCAACATGAGATTTAAGGAAGTATTTACAGTGGAGACAGGAAGGCCTCTGGGGGGACAGACCAGATGGGGACACCAGCAAGGAATATACCAACAAGTGTTGGACGACATACATACAGACGAGGAGGAGGTGAAGAAACTGCTAAGGGACATCGATACCTCAAAGGCAATGGGACTGGACATCTCCCCATGGGTCCTTAGAGAGGGAGCGGACATGCTGTGCGTGCCACTTACCACAATCTTCAACACATCCCTGGAAACTGGGCAAGTACCTGAGGTATGGAAGATGGCAAATGTAGTTCCCATTTTTAAAAAAGGAGACAGAAAAGAGGCACTAAACTATAGACCTGTGTCATTGACGTGTATAGTATGCAAAGTTATGGAGAAGATTATTAGGAGGAGAGTGTTGGAAAACCTGGAACGGAACAAGAGTATAAATGCCAACCAGCAAGGATTACCTGGAGTTTACCTGGAGAGAGTTTCGGGGGTCAACGCCCCCGCGGCCCGGTCTGTGACCAGGCCTCCTGGTGGATCAGCGCCTGATCAACCAGGCTGTTGCTGCTGGCTGCACGCAAACCAACGTACGAGCCACAGCCCGGCTGATCAGGAACTGACTTTAGGTGCTTGTCCAGTGCCAGCTTGAAGACTGCCAGGGGTCTGTTGGTAATCCCCCTTATGTGTGCTGGGAGGCAGTTGAACGTCTCGGGCCCCCGCACTTATTATATGGCTCTTAACGTGCTTGTGACACCCCCGCTTTCTTTTGGGGGGGTGGTTTCATCGTTTGCCAATCTTCTGCTTTCGTAGTGAGTGATTTTCGTGTGCAATTTTTGGTAATTGTCCTCTAGGATTTTCCCGGTGTATTAATCATGTATCTTCCTCCGCATTCCAGGGAATACAGGGTTTTGAAAACCCCAAGCGCTCCCCGAATTGAGGTGTTTTACTCCGTTATGCGCGCCGTGAAAGTTTCTGTACATTTTCTAGGCGGCAATTTTACCTGCCTTGAAAGGTGCTGTTAGAAGTGAGCAATATTCCCGCCTAGATAGACAAGTGACCTGAAGAGTGTATCATGGGCTTGGCCTCCCTAGTTTTGAAGGTTCTATTATCCATCCGTCATTTTTCTAGCAGATGCGATTGATCAATGTTATGGTCCTTGAAGGTGAGATCCCCCGACTTTTCACTCCCAGGTCTTTGACGTTGGTGTTTCACCTTTTTTGGTGGCCAGAATTTGTTTTGTAATTGATGAAGATTTAATTTCCTCTGTTTACCATATTGAGTAATTGAAATTTCTCATCATTGAACTTATATTGTTTTTGCTTTCATGGAAGGCAAACCCTGTGTCAAAAACCCCTTTGGAGTTTTATGATAAAAGTAACAGAAGTTAAGACACGAGAGAGAGGGGTGGGTTTGATTGCATCTTCTTGGATGCAAGAAGCCCTTTGAACAGCCCTCACAAGAGATTATGCAAAAGCTAGAGGTGGGTGTATAACGGGAAAGGGCACTGCAGTGGATCAGAGAATCCCGACAGGGAGGCAACAAGAGTCATGGTACGTAATGATGTTCACAGTGGGCACCTTGATGAGCGGGGTCCCCAGGGGTCAGTCCTAGGTCGTGTATTTTTGGTATATGTGAACGACATGAGGGAAAGGGTTTTGACTCGAAGTGTCCCTGTTTGCAGTGATGTAAATTTTAATAGGGAATTAAATCAGTGAGGACCGGAGGATTCAAAGAGGGCCCGGACAGATGGACACCCGGTCCAGCAAATTGCTTCTCGAATTTATCCGCCAAAAGCAAAGTCTGAGATAGGGGAAGGGAAGAAGATACAGACAGAGTATAGGCTGGTGGCCAAAAGACTGCAAACCCCACTCAAGGAGAAAAGTCTCCGGAAGCACAATCACCAGATAACTGCTGCAGCTATGGGGGCCTGGCAAACCCGAGAAAGCTTCCAATACCTTAGTAAGGAATCGTTCAAGACACTGTACACCGTGTACGTCAGGCCCATACTGGAGTATGCGGCACCTGTTTGGAACCCGCACTTGATAAAGCATGTCAAGAAACTAGAGAAAGTGCAAAGGTTTGCGACAAGGTTAGTTCCAGAGCTAAGGGGAATGTCCTATGAAGAAAGGTTAAGGGAAATCGGCCTGACGACACTGGACAGGAGGGTCAAGAGAGACATGATAACGACATATAAAATACTGCATGGAATAGACAAGGTGGACAAAGACAGGATATTCCAGGGAGGGGACACAGAAACAAGAGGTCACAATTGGAAGTTGAAGACACAGATGAGTCAGAGAGATATTAGAAAGTATTTCTTCAGTCATAGAGTTGTCAGGCAGTGGAATAGCCTAGAAAGTGACGTAGTGGAGGCAGGAACCATACATAGTTTTAAGACGAGGTTTGATAAAGCTCATGGAGCCGGGGGAGGGCCCAGTAGCAACCGGTGAAGAGGCGGGGCCAGGAGCTAAGACTCGACCCCTGCAACCACAAATAGGTGTGTACAAATAGGTGAGTACCAGGGCCAGGAGCTATGAATCGACCCCTGCAGCCACAATTAGGTGCGTACACTACAACTGCTGGGGTAGTGACGTGACTACACACTGGTTGTGTGGTTAACGAATGTTACAGAGGGTGGGTGTGAAGTCTTGTCTATCACGGCCAGCCATCCCCAGTACTAACCCCCCACTTCCTCTCATCCCCTCTACCTTCCTCCCCACTAATACCTCCTCAGCCACCATTACCCCTAGTTTTACCAGGTGGACCGCCAGGGGCCACCACATGCAGCAGTATTGTGTGCGTGCTAGAGAGGTAGGACGTACACACAGACTAGCTCATCCTTAAGGCTTTCCATTCATTCCGTCAGCCAATACAGTACACTGCCGAGTCTTAGACTCAGTCTGTGGTCTGGTTGTGGGGTCATACAAGGCAAGTGCTGCTACTGTGCACTATTGAGCCCTACACCCAGGTGTGGGAGTCTGATTGGGGAGTTACAGAAGGTAAGTGCTGCTACAATCCATTGCTGAGTATTACAGAAGAAAGAGCAGTTTACAACAAGATTAGTCCTGGAGCTAAGGAGTATGTCCTGTGATGAGAGGTTAAGGGAACCTAACCTGATGTAACTGGAGGAAAGGACTAGGGGGCGATATAACAATGTGTAAAATACTGAGAGGAATTGATAGGGTGGACAAGGACCGATTGTTTGAAAGATGGGAAACATGACCTCGAGTGGTCACCTTGAAGTTGAAAACTCAGATGATTCGCAGAGAAGTTAAACAAAAAGGAAAACTATTTCTGCAGTATACAAAATGTAGTGAAATATTGTTAAACACAAAAGAAAGCCACTAGCATACTGTGCATTTCGGGCAGATCTAATGCTTACAGACTACTTAAGAACTAGACATAGGTTATAGAATAGTAGAACTTTAAGTATGCATTATAACAAACAAGGGAAGTAACTAAATGAAAATAGTTCAATTTTAAGTATTCATTAATACTTTAAACTGATTCAGTGATCTTAAGTTAACTGGAATTTCTTTAAGAAGTTTCAAACTGGCTCTTATGAATTCGGACTATGGAACGACTATAAGTGATAGTGAAGAAACAGGAAGTTAATTAGGTTTCTGTAGAATTATAATGGAACAAGATGAGTGATTTTCTATGGGAGTTTGAGAAAGACTCGAAGTACAGGGATAGTGTTGGATGAGATGGTTTTGGGTTTGTTGGTGCTAGGGAGGATAGGAATAAGACAGGTAAACATGCACCAACAGGGAATACAGTCACGGAAACCAAGCCTGTGCACATACTATGCACTTGGTATCTGCAGGCATGGGAAATCTGGAAAAACAGATGGGACGTGCAACTATGACCACCCTAGAAAATGCCGTGCCCATATGACAACAGGAAAATGCAAACTCCCTTCCTGTAAGCTTTTTCACCCTGAAATGTGTCCCTCTTCAGTACAGGAAAGACTGTGCTATAACTTAAATTGCCAGGCATACCGTCTAAAGGGGACAAAAAGATACAAAACATCCAGGCCATGGGAAAACCTGGGTAGCCACAGCCACTCAAGAGGGAGAGGTTTTTTAGTGCCAGGAAGAAAAAAAAATGGCAAGAAATGGCAGAAATCGTACACCAAATCCAGTCATTCCTGGAGTGGAACCACAGTTGATGGCCTCCACTCCAAACCAACAGATACAGATACTAATGCCAGAAAAAAAAAAACCCAGTACCAACAATACCACCAGTCCGATGACATTCTTCTTTGCAAATATACAGGGTCTAAAGCCAGCAACAAACAACAAAATACCTTTCATCCATGGACTGCTTGCAGAGGCAAAGGCAATGTTCGCGGCTTTCACTGAGACCCACATAAAGGATCACTTGGACAACGAAATATGGATCCCAGGTTACAACCTATACAGATGCGACAGAGTGAACAGGCAAAAGGGGGGGGGGGGGTTGGCCTGTACATTGCAGAGTCACTTGTGTGCACAGAACTGCTGAATGCCTCAAATGATGTAGTGGAAGTTTTAGCAGTAAAGATCGAGAACCAAAACCTAGTCATTGTGGTAGTCTACAAGCCTCCGGATGCAACATCCCAGCAATTCCAGGAACAGCTGTTGAAAATTGACCACTGTCTGGAAAATCTGCCAGCTCCTGCACCCAACATCTTGCTCCTGGGGGATTTCAACTTAAGGCACCTAAAATGGAGGGAATATAGCAAATAATATTGTTGCAGTAATAACACCAGGAGGCAGCTCTGATGACAACTCACACTCACACGAGCTTTTAAATCTCTGCACAAAATTCAATTTAAACCAGCAAATAATAGAGCCTACTAGACTGGAGAATACACTAGACCTCATCTTCACTAACAATGATGATCTGATACGAAATGTCACCATATCAAAAAACAATATACTCAGATCACAACATAATTGAGGTTCAGACATGTATGCGCGGAGCCCCAGACGACATAATGAGATTAGTCACAAGGGAGCATTCACCAATTCAAACTTCAATAACAAAAACATAAAGTGGGACCAAGTAAACCAAATCCTAACTGATATAAGCTGGGAAGATATACTAAGCAACACAGACCCCAACTTATGCCTAGAACAGATTAACTCGGTGGCGCTCGATGTATGCACAAGGCTTATTCCTCTAAGAAAAAGGAGGAGTAGATGTAAAATAGAAAGTGACAGGTGCTCCCTTTACAGGCGACGGAAAAGAATAACAGAGCGGCTAAAAGAGGTCAATATATCTGAAAGGCGTAGGGAGACACTGGTCAGAGAAATAGCAAGCATCGAACTTAAGCTAAAGGAATCTTATAGGAGTCAGGAATTGCGGGAAGAACTAAAAGCCATAAATGAAATCGAAAGAAACCCAACGTATTTCATCTCCTATGCCAAATCAAAGTCGAGAACAACGTCCAGTATTGGGCCCCTACTTAAACAAGATGGGTCCTACACAGATGACAGTAAGGAAATGAGTGAGCTACTCAAGTCCCAATATGACTCAGTTTTTAGCAAGCCGCTAACCAGACTGAGAGTCGAAGATCAAAATGAATTTTTTATGAGAGAGCCACAGAATTTGGTTAACACAAGCCTATCTGATGTTATCCTGACGCCAAATGACTTCGAACAGGCGATAAATGACATGCCCATGCACTCTGCCCCAGGGCCAGACTCATGGAATTCCGTGTTCATCAAGAACTGCAAGAAGCCCCTATCACGAGCTTTTACCATCCTATGGAGAGAGAGCATGGACATGGGGGTCGTCCCACAGTTACTAAAAACAACAGACATAGTCCCACTCCACAAAGGGGGCAGTAAAGCAGCAGCAAAGAACTACAGACCGATAGCACTAACATCTCATATCATAAAAATCTTTGAAAGGGTCCTAAGAAGCAAGATCACCACCCATCTAGAAACCCATCAATTACACAACCCAGGGCAACATGGGTTTTGTGGAATATTTTATAGGGGTGATTACCTTTATGTACCTCAACATTATATACATACAAGTAATCTCATTGGGAGACAACCCTATATTGTTTACCGTAGTCACCCCGTGTAGATATGTGAGAAAACTTCACCACCTCTGGTCGCTGGAGGTTGGCCTTCGACCTCACAGTCTTATCCATATCTATCCGAGACCAGTATAGATTGGATAGCACCCACAAGTACGGCACTACTAATTAATTGTGGACTGTATAGATTATATTAGTGTAACTGAATGAAGGGAGGGGGGTAGGTTACACATGGATATATCCATCAAAGAAAAACATTTGTATATAATCCCACCACTTACCAGATATTCTCTGGGGGTCACTTGATGTAGCTGGATCACCCATAACCTATCCAATTACAACATACCTAACTGGCCAGTATCAGTCTGCTATAACTAGAAGGGTTACTTAACTGTGGGTGATTGATACTCCTTATTTCCTCCATTCACCATCTCATTTCAATGTCCTGCTACACCGACACGGTTCTCATTCCAGCAGGACGAGGTATCCGTTGGTTTGTCCCAGTTTAGAAGTCATGACTCAATGAACTTCACTTTCCTCGTGACGGGAACAATGTGGTCTAGCGTGTTCACTTGGAGCAAGGCGACTTATTTCACTTCACGCATTCTCTTAACTTAGCGTTATTATCATTAATTACATTACAATTCACAAGACGATTTAATGTCTCATAATTATTATACACATTAGAGATCACTCCATTAAGATCTGAGACCGATGAGTGATGATTAAACCAAGGGTAATTTTCCCCGGGACACAGTCCATGGCGACGCGCCAGTCACCCGGTCCTACCCTTATTCACTCATTTTACCACTCTATTACGGTGGTCCCGTAAATCACGTTCCCTCACTCTCCACCAGGAACAGTTACGACACTTCCTATTATGAAATGAGGCCTATATTAATCCTTAGGCCGCCGTGAACGCCAATTTCCTAGTTCCATGCTTTCCCAGCCTCCTCACTACATTCAAAACACTCCCGCCTCCCCCATGCCCCGAGTCGACCTCTACCCCCGCACATCCGCGCTTGCGCAAAGGGAACTCTTGGTTCTATCCTATTGTCAAATACATTTTTGACTCATATCGACACATTAAACACCTATTAGGTGCTATAGCTTCGGAAAATTAAAATATTTTCCACAGGTTTAGAACAGGTCGCTCCTGTCTGTCTCAACTATTGGATCACTACGACAAGGTCCTAGATGCACTAGAAGACAAAAAGAATGCAGATGTAATATATACAGACTTTGCAAAAGCCATGGCATAATAGCGCACAAAATGCGTGCTAAAGGAATAATGGGAAAAGTTGGTCGATGGATCTATAATTTCCTCACTAACAGAACACAGAGAGTAGTAGTCAACAGAGTAAAGTCCGAGGCAGCTATGGTGAAAAGCTCTGTTCCACAAGGCACAGTACTTGCTCCCATCTTGTTCCTCATCCTCATATCTGACATAGACAAGGATGTCAGCCACAGCACCGTGTCTTCCTTTGCGGGTGACACCCGAATCGCATGACAGTGTTTTCCTTTGGGCAGACATGAAGGCCCCCCGGGCAGCTCAACCAAATCTTTCAGTGGGCGCAGAAAAACAATATGAAGTTTAAAGTGAGAAATTTTAATTACTCGATTTTGGCAAACCCCGAGGAAATTAAATCTTCATAAAAGTACAAAACAAAATTTGGGCCCCAAAAAAAAGAGCGAAAAACCAAGTCAAAGGGAAAAACCCGGGGGGTGATCTGTCGGAGGATTCAAATTCAAGGCCATAACATTGTATCAAAACGCATCTTTCTAGAAAAATGGGAAAAGGATGGATAATGAGAAAACCCTTTAAAACTAAGGGGTGCCAAAAACCCCGATGACACTATTCAGGTCACTTTCTTATCTAGGTGGAATATTGCTGCCACTAAAGAATGTCAAGGCAGGTGAAATTTTCTAAACCCAGGAAAAAGTACAGAGAAACCCTTTTTTTGGAAACGCATAAACGGAGATAAAAAAACCTCCCAAATTAAAGGGAGCGCTTTTGGGGTTCCCGGAAAATGTATTCCTGGAACGCAGGCGGGAGAGATCATGATTATATACCCCTGGAAAATCCTAGAGGGACTAGTACCGAACTTGCACACGAAATTTCATTCACTTACAAAAGGGCAAAAGACTTGGCGGGACGATGCAACATCCCCCCAATGAAAAGCAGGGGTGTCAGTAGCACGTTAAGAGACCATACAATAAGTGTCAGGGGCCTGAGACTGTTCAACTGCCTCCCAGCATACATAAGGGGATTACCAACAGACCCCTGGCAGTCTTCAAGCTGGCACTGGACAAGCACCTAAAGTCAGTTCCTGACCAGCCGGGCTGTGGCTCGTTTAGTTTAATATGTTTATTATGCACCCCATACCCATCCTGTGGGCGGTAGTCAAAAAATTACAGAGGTACATAATTGGTCCAGGGACTGGGCCTCAAGTTTTGATAGCTGAGCAAGTTACAGAGGTAATGAATTCACAATTTACAAAGGTAATGAACTCACAATTTACAAAGGTAATGAACTCCAGGTAGGTCTAGTCACAATCATGACAAGTTACAAAGGTATTTACAGATTACAGAGGTACACAATGGGTCCAGGGACCGGGCTCCAAAGTTTTGATGGCTGAACTAGGTACAAGGTAATGAACTCACAAGTTACAAAGGTAATGAACTCACAAGTTACAAAGGTAATGAACTCACAAGTTACAAAGGTAATGAATACTGTAAGAATGGTTACTTACGTTTATACATGGCTGCAATCATGAACAAATTTTAGAGTAATGAGCAATTCACAGGCTCGTACGTTGGTTTGCGTGCAGCCAACAGTAACAGCCTGATTGATCAGGCTCTGATCCACCAGGAGGCCTGGTCACAGACCGGGCCGCGGGGGCGTTGACCCCCGGAACTCTCTCCAGGTAAACTCCAGGTATAGCATAGTGTTGGTGTAGTTAAGTTAGAAACATGAGGTTGTTTTTAATTATAGCTCCAAATCGATTGGCAGACAGGATACATTGCACTGGTTCAGGCGCTGAATTCCAGATCTTGGGGCCCTGTATGTGCATTGCACTTTTGCATAGGGTGAGGCGGACACAGGGGATGTCGAAGAGAGTGTTGTGCCTGTAGGTTCTGTTGTAGCAATCAAGGATAATTGAAGCTCTGTATTCAAACAGCATATAGTAGGTTTCGTCTATATCGATGGTGAGTTTGTTGGTCGTTATCCACGTAGATATTTTTGGCAGCTCATTGTTTACAGTGTCACTAAGTAAAGTCGGATTTGAGTTAAAGAAGATATAGGTAGTGTCATTGCGAATAGAACAAGGTTAAGGAGATGAGACGCGCTGAGGAGATCATTGATGTAAATGAGAGAGCAGAGGGCCTAGGGACACTCCTATTGCTACAGGCTGAGTAAATGAGTTACACCGTTTGTGGAGACATACTGGAGTCTTTTACTAAGATTTTATTTATGCAGGAGTATGTCATCTGACCACATAATGTTCTAGTTTAAGATGCAGGATATTGTGGTTCACTGTATCGAATGCTTTCTGTAGGTCTATGAAGAGTTCAAGAGGATATTCATTTTATCTTCAAGCGCTGCATAAAGCACTAAAAGCATTTGTATAACTGCATCGTTCGTACTTTTTTTTCTGCCTAAACCCAAACTGGCAGGGGTTAAGTATGCTGTGAGATATTATGTAGGGGTAAACTCGCTTACGTATTTTTTCGAAGATTTTAGATACTAAAGGCAAGTTTGATACAGGCTTATAGTTATTCACTTCAGATGGATAGCCGCCTTTTAGGATCAGAGTAACCCTTGCTGTCTTGAGTGTGGATGGGAAAGTTGAAGTTTCCACTGATTTGTTGGAGTTACAATAATGGGTGACAGCACATGAGCTGCTCTTTTTGTACACTAGTGGTGGAAAATTGTTTAGGTTTCCTGTCTTGTTTTTTATTGATGAGTCAGGATTAGTTGAAGCTAGATATAGAGAATTTGGATAATTTCCGTGAAGGTAATCTTTCGCCAGAGTATTTGACGTTGGGATTTTGCTGTCTGGTTAGAAAGCATTTCTTCAGCATTGTATTAGTCAGGAAGTGGAACGACCTGGAGAGTGAAGTGCTAGAGGCAGGAGCCATACATAGCTTTAAGAAGTACGATAAGGCTCTCGAAACTAGGAGTGATTGAACCTAATGGCGACCACCGAAGAAGCAGGGCCAGGAGCTGAGATGCGACACCTGCAACCACATATAGGCGAGTACTTAGGTCTGGGGTCTACTTGTGGGGTCACACAAGGTTGAGAGATCCCTCATGGGAGGTTCTTAATGCTGGTGAGGGGGCTTTTTTTTCTTAGGAACTGGACCTATGCTTTCCTTCCTTGGATTGAACCTGAATGCCTCCAATTTGTCACCAGGTGATGCATGATCCCCTACGGGTTTAGCGCTTCCCCGCAATAAGTCAATTTTCACTTAACTGTTCTTTCTTTGTGGGCTGATAGGCAAACACTTCCTCACCTTCATTCAGCTCTAATCTTTTCTAAACTCGACTACGGTGACCAAATACTCATAAATTTTTCAGTCTTCTCTACTACTTCTTCTACACTTGATCCCATTCATAATAAAGGGCTACGTTTGTCAAGGGACTTAACGATCTTCATCAGCCGAGATCCTGTATGAGACGAGCATCCCACCTTTTAAGATCGACG
>NW_026486724.1:0-12817 GCF_026875155.1 Cherax quadricarinatus | reverse complement strand
GAAATGGGAGGGGAAAGGAAAAAATCGGTTTTCCAGGGGCTTCGGAAGAGGGGAAAAGGGACACCCTGAAAGGCAGCAGGTAGAAAGAAAGGAGATTGAGAAAATCATCACGGAAATAGGTGAAGAGATGGACGAGATTGTAAATTTTCAGAGAATTGGGGGTACTCGAAAGGAAGAAACCGACCAACAAGTGATTCTCAGGACGGAAAACAGTGCGGAACAGGACCCTCCAAGAGAAACCACGATTGAAATACTCGGAAGAGTACAAGAGGGTGTTCCTAGACATAGAGAGAACAAAATCAGAACGACAGCAGCTGAGGGAGAGGACAAAAAAAGCGAAAGGAGCTAGGAAAAGAGACAAGGATGGAACCAGCAGAGGTCAGTCAGAGCAGAACGAACAGAAGGGCAAGCACACACACAACTATTCTCAAAACCATACAACCTATCACACCATCCCAACACACACTACAGTCCATACCCACAGCCTCCACCCAACACGAGCTATAGAATCCACAGTATCCCACCAGGTCTCCCACCCTCACAGGCCCCCCAAACCACAGTGTTGGAAAGGAAAACCCGAAGGTATGGTACACAAACGCTGATGGAATAACAAATAAGTGGGAGGAGTGGCATGAAAGAGTAAAAGAAGCATCACGGGACATCATAGCTCTCACAGAAACCAAGTTTTACAGGTATGATAAACAGATGCCATCTTTCCAATGGGATACCAAAATCTGAGGAAAGACAGGGGGAACGGGGGGGTGGGGAGTGGCATGGTGATCAAAAATCGCGGGAAATTTTTTGATGACTGGAGAGAGGAGACAGCGGAGAAGAAAGTGATTACATAGCGGGAACGCTTCACTCTGGAGGTCCCAAGGTGGTAATAGCAGTGATGTATAACCCCCCGCAGAACAGCAGGAGGCCAAGGCAAGAGTACGACGAGAGCAATAGAGCGATGGTTGACACACTGGCTAGAGTGGCCAGAAGAGCTCATGCATGCGGGCAAAGGGTCCTGATCATGGGTTTACCTTTAACACAAGGAGATCGATTGCGAGAACTTTTGGGCCCACATGGGGGCCAAGATACATGGAGGGCTAAGATGATGGAGGTGGTACTGGAAAACTTCATGTGCCAAACAGTAAGGGACACTACAAGAGAGAGAGGAGGGATGAACAGCAAGGCTGGACTTAGTATTCACCTTGAGTAGTGCAGATATCGAGGACATACATATGAAAGACCCCTTTGGGGCCCGTGACCATGTGGTTTTAAGCTTCGAATACACAGTTTGAGCTACAAGTGGAGGGAGAAGAGGAAGGCCAGGACGAATTTAAAACCAAACTACAAGAAAAGGGGACTACACAGGAATGAGGAACTTCCTGAACGGGGTTCGTGGGACAGAGAACTGGAGGGGAAGCCGTTAATGATATGTGGAATATGTAGCAACAAAAATGCCAAGGAGGCGGAGGAGAGGTTTGTACCCAAGGGTAACAGGAATAATGAAAAAGCCAGGATGAGCCCATGGTTTACCCAAAGGTGCCCGGGAGGCAAAAAAAACCAAGTGTGGTAGGGAATGGAAGAAATATAGAAGCCAAAGGACCCAGGAGAATAAGGAGACCAGTCGTTGAGCCAGAACGAATTGCACAGATAAGAAGGGAGGCCCAAAGACAATATGAAAAAGGGCATAGCAGCGAAAGCCAAATCTGACCCGAAAACTGTTGTACAGCCACGTCAGGAGGAAAACAACAGTCAAAAGGGCCAGGTAATCAGGCTAAGGAAGGAAGGAGGAGAGACAACAAGAAATGACCGTGAAGTATGTTTAGGAACTCAACAAGAGATTCAAAGAAGTGTTCACAGAGAGTCAGAAGGGGCTCCAGAGAGACGGAGAGGTGGGGCACACCATGTGCTGGACACAGTACACACAACCAAGGAAGAAGTGAAGGGCTTCTGGTGAGCTAGTAATTAAACTTTATCACATTTTTGGGACAAGGAATCTTATAGACACACCCGTAGTATTTTTTTTGGGGAATTTTTTTTTTATCAAAAGTTTTTTAAATTTTTGTAAAGTTTTTAAATACAATTTTGATTTTAAAAAAGTTTTTAAAAAGGGAAAAGGCATATAAAAAAAACCAATTTTTCATGGTTAAGGCAGAACCAACATATTTTTAGTTGAAAAAGGCTGGTTGTCCCTTTTTGGATTGAAAAAAATTTATTTTTAGCAATTTTAGAAAAATTTATCAATTTGTTTCTCGGGTATTTCGTTTCAATGGCTATTTCAAAAATTTTGGATATTTCTTATCTATAAAATTTGGGCCCCTACATTTAGCATTGATTCAAAACACTGTTTGGAGAAAACCGAAGTTTAGCTTATTTTGAGGGAAAAATTTAATAGTTTTAAAAGGAAAACATTTATTTTTTGGTTTTCTGTAAATTTTAAATTAAAAATCGGGGTTTTCCTTTTTAAAAATTTAAAAACTTTTTAGGAAAGGCGGGTGAGTTTTTTTCCCGTCGAATCAACTTATTTTCCCCAAAATTGACGCTTGGGAAACTTGCTCACCCACCTTTAACAACCCCCAAAACCCCAAAACCAAAATTTGGGGAAACAGCAACACCACCTCTCCCCACCTTTTCCCAAAAACAACACTACCAACATTAATTACTTCATCCCACAATGTAAAAACCTTTCCCCCCCCTTAACAGTAACAGTAAAAAAGGCCACCTTTAACAAAAAACAGCAACCCCCTTTAAACAAAAAAAATTTAAAAACTTAAAAACAAAGAACAAATAATAATAATTTTTTTATACTCATAACAATAATAATAATACAAAATACTAATACTTTTAATACTAATAATAATAATAATAAAAATTTAATAAAAATAATAATAATAATAATAATAATTAAAATAAAAATAATGTCTCGGGTGTGATGTACATGGGTATGAGAGGGGTAGGAAGGGTGACTGTGCTATTCTCTGAGGTTGCCAGTTTTTCGCTGCTGGGGAGGCAAAATAAGTTTTATTCCAGCCTTTTGCAAAAATCAATTTGCATAAATTTTACCCCCATATCTTTACACGAAGCTGGGGGACGGGGGAAAATTAACCTGGCTGTGACATGACAACCAGCTGTGCCCCAAACACACAAAAACCACACACCCACACCCCACCACACACACACAAACACACAAACACCACCACACTTTACCCACACAACACTCACAAAAACACGCACACACCACACCACATACACCCCACACATTACACACACAAAACATCCCATCAACACACACAACACAAAACACAAAACAAAACACCCCCCACACCACATGCATGATGCATGCACACACATAAAACCCACTTACACACCACACACACAAAACACAACCCCACACACCAACACACACACAACACACACCCACACAAAACACACACACACACACAAACCCCCACACAAGTGAGGGGGACCGGAAAAATCTCCCCAAGGGGTCCTTAGAGAAGGAGAGAGTTTCTGTGGGTCCCTTTTAACCACAATCTTAAAAAACTTCCCTTTGAAACGGGGGCAATTTCCCTGAGTAAGGGAAAGACAGCAAATGTTGTCCCCATATTTAAAAAAAGAAACGAAACGGGGCCCGCTAAAATACAGCCCTGTGTCTCGGGACAGGGTTTGTTTTGAAAAGTCAGGGAAAAAAATTTTTCCGGAGGGGAGTGGTCAAAACCCCGGGAAAGGGAAACAAGTTTTTTTAAATGAAAACCAGATGGGTCCTAAAAGGGCAAATTTGTATCAAAAAAACCCCCTGGATTTTTTGGAAAAAGGTAACAAAAATTTAAGACAGGAGGGAGAGGGGGGGGGTTGATTGCGTTTTCCTAAAAGCGGGAAAGGGCCCCTTTGAAAACCAGTTCCCCAAACAGATTATTTGAAATTGGGAGGATCAGGGCATCTAACAGGGAGGGCCGGGCAGGGGATCGGGAATACCTGACAGGGGGGAAAGAAAACGAGTCGGGAAACCGTAAAAAGGGGGTATCACAGTGGGCGCCTGGGGACGGCGGGGGGTTTCCCCCCGGGGTCAGTTCTGGGGCCCGGTGCTTTTTTTGATATATGCGAACGACATGATGGAAAGGGAAATAAAACTCTCGTGTCCTATTCGCGATGATGTAAATTTTGATGAGAAAAATTTAAAATCGGATGGGGATGAGGCAGGATGCAAAGGGACCGGGGGACAGGCGGGAAAATGTGGGTCCAGAAAGGGCTTCCAAATTCAATCCTGCCAAAGGGAAAAGTCATAAAGGGGGGTTTTTTTGGGGGGGGGGGGCAAAGAAGACCGCGACAATTTTTATGGCAAACGTGGAAAAAAGGACTACAGCCCTCACTCAGGGAAAAAAGCCCTCGGGGGGACCTAACCCCGAGGCACTTCCCCGGGGACCATCAACCAAAAAAACTGCTGCAGCATACGGGCCCCGGGAAAACCTGAAATTTAAAAAGGTGTTCCGATACCAAAATAAGGAATGTACAAGCACTTTTCACTGTGTTTTTTCAGGCCCTTTAGGGAGTATGCACCCCAGTCTGGAACCCACACGGGTCAAGCCCCGTCAAGAAGTTGGGGAGAAAGTACAAAAGGTTTGCAACAAGGCTAGTCCCAGAGCTCGGGGGAAAATGTCGTACGAGGAAAGGTTGGGGGAAATGGACGGGAACGACACTGGAGGACAGAAGGGTCGGGGGGGGACTGTTTAACGACATAAAAAGAATTTCGGGGAAAAAGATAAGGGGGGACAGAGTAGGATGTTTCCAGAGAGGGACACGGAAAGAAAGCGGAAGACTCAGACGAGTCACGGGGGAGTTGGGAAAAGTTTTCTTCGGGCCCATAGAGTCTTTCTGGAAGGGGAAATTGGTGAAAATTTGAAGTAGGGGAGGCGGGAAACCCATAATAGTTTTAGAAGTTTTTGAAAAACCCTGGGAAAAGCAGAGAGAGGAGAGGATATTTTGAAATTCGTAAAGGGAGACGGGGCCCAGGAGCTGGTTCGACCCTGCAACCCCCTTTTAGGTGAGTAAAATTTTAGGTGGTACACACACAAAACACATAACACACACAAGCAAATTTTTTACACCCTTTAGAAACTTTCTAAAATTTTATAAGTAGAATCGTTTTAAAAGGGGTTTAAAAGTTTTTGGAAAGTTTAAAATTTTACTGGTATCTCCCGGTATTTATTTAGCAGTATGAATACTTAGAAGTGGGGGGGAACACACACCCCACAACACAAAAACACACACACACACACCAAAACACACACACCACACACACCACACATACACACACAAAATTACACCCACACACAAAACACACCCACACAAAACCCCAAAACCACATACACACACATACACCCCAACCCCCCGGCACACACACAAAAACAAAACACAAAAACCACACAACACTACATTACACACCAAAACACACACACACACACCAAACACACACACACACACACACACACACACACCCACACACAGGACAAGCATTTTTTTAAGCTTTTATTTACACACGCAAACACCAATCACAGGATTTAACACCGCCTGTGAACTGCCCATTAACCTCGCCCCTTCTCTCCCCCTCTTTTTCCTTCCCATCTTTTCCCCTTTTAACATCTCTCCCCCTCAAACATCTTCCCCCCCCATTACCCCCTTTCCCTCCCCCCTCTCCCTTTCCCCCTCTCTCCCCTCCCCCTCCCTCTCCAGCTACCTTCTCTCCCCTTTTTTTTGCTCTTCCATCCCCCCCCTCTTTCCCCCTTCCCCCCCTTTTCCCCCCCCTCTCTCTTCCCTTTTAAATGCCTTCTCTCACTTTTCCCTCTCTCCCTCCATCTTCTTCCCCCCTCTCTCCCCCCCTCTTTTTCCCTTCCTCTCTCTCTCTCCCTCTCTCTCTCTCTCTTTTTTGCTCTCTTCTTCCCCTTTTTCCCCTTCTAACTCCCCCCCTTTTCCTCCCCTTTCCCTTCCTCTCTCCCCCCCTTTCTCTCTCTCACTCTCTCCCCCTCTCTCCCTCTCTTCTCTTTCTTGTCTCTTTTTCCCCCTTTTTCCCCTTCAAACTCCCCCCCTCCCCTTACCCTTCCCTTCCTCTCTTCCCCCTCTTTTTCTCACTCTCACTCCTTTTCCCCCCTTTTCCCTTTTCTAACTATCCCCCTTCCTCCCTTCCCTTCTCTCCTCTCTCTCTCTCTCTCTCTTTTCTCTCCCATCTTTCCCCTTTTTTCCCCTTCTCACTTTTCCCCTCTCCCCCCCTTTCCCCTTCTCTTCTTTCCCCTTCACACTTTCTCCCCCCCTTTTCCCCTTTCACTTTTCCCCCTCTTTTCCTTCTTCTCCCCTTTCCCCTTCCCCTTTTTTCTCACAAAAAAATGGGGGGGATCGCGGGAAACCCAAAAGGGACAGTGGGGAATGGTTCTGGTGGGGGGAGTGGATGGAGGGCGGGGAAAAGGTTTGGAAAAAGAGTGGGAGAGAAAATTAGGGAGATTTTTTGAAAAATGGGGGAAAAGGGCTCTCTGGGGGAAAGGGGGAAAAAAGGGGGTTGGGAAGGAGACAAAGAATTGGGAGGAAAAATTCGAAACTGCAGTAGCCAAGAAAAGGGTTTCCTAGAAGTTGAGAAAAAATGGGCTGAAGAAAGGTTACAGAGGCAGGACCAAAAGAAGACAAAAGATTAAAGTTTGCGACCCCCGGAACGGGAAAGGGAAAGGAAATTTAAAGGTTTTTTGCAAAGGCCCTACCCAGCCCCCAAGGGGGGAAACCAAAGGGGGTGAAAGGGAAGAACAGTGGTTTCCCAGAGGGGAAGGGGGTTTGATAGGTCAAATGCTGGGGCCAACCATGCAAATCAAGAGCCCCAAAAAAAACCCAAGGGGGAAAAAATAAACCACATACAGGAAGGATCCAGAGTCACAGAGGGTGGGGGCAAGGGGAGGAGGAAAGGGCAAAATCAGTGTTTTCCATGGGCTTCAGGAGAGAGTGGAAAGGGCACCCCCCAAAAAAAAAAAAAAGGGGAAAAAAAAAAATTGGGGGGTGAGGGAAAAAAATTTTTTTTGGGGGGGGGCCAAAAAGGGGAAAAAAAGGGAAAAAATTTAATTTTTTCCAAAAAGGGGGGGAAAAATTTTAAAAAAAGGGGAAAAAAGGGGGGGGGGGGGAAAAAAAAAAAAAAGAAAAAAAAAAAAAGGGGGGGGGGGGGACAAAAAAAAAAGGGGGGAAAAAAAAAAAAAAAAGGGGGGGGGGGAAAAAAAAAAGAAGGGAAACCCCCACCAAAAAACTTTCCCCAAAAATTACAACCTTCCCCAAAAAACCCCCCAACCCTCCCCCCCCACCCCCCCCAAAAAAGGGGTTTTTTGGCCCCCCCCCCGGGGGAAAAAAAAAGGGGGGGAAAAAACCAAAAAAAAAAGGGGGGGGGGAAAAAAAAAGGGGGGGGGTTTTAAAAACCCCCCCCAAAAAAAAAAATTTTAAAAAAACCCCTTTTTTTTTCCCCCCTTTTAAAAAAAAAAAAGGGGGGGGAAAAAAGGGGGGGGGGGGGGGGAAATTTTTTATAAAAAGGGGGGGGGGGGGGGAAAAAGGGGGAAAAAAGGGGGGGGGTTTTTTGGGGGTTCCCGGGGGGGAAAAGGGGGAAACCCCAAAAAAAGGGGGGAAAAAAGGGGGAACCGGGGGGAAAAAGGGAAAGGGAAAAGGTTTTGGGGGGGGCATGGGTGAAAACCCGGGAAAGGGTTTTTAAAAAAACCCCGGGGGCCAAAAAAAAGGGGGGGGGGGTTTTGGGGGAAAAATTTTTGGGGGGGGGGAAAATTAAAGGGAAAGGGGGGAAAAAAAGGGGAAAATTTTTCCGGGGGTTTTAAAAAAAGGGGTTTTGGGTACCTTTGGGTTTTTTTTTAAAAAGGGGGGGAAAAGGGGGGGGGAAAAAAAAGGGGGAAAAAAAAAAAAAGGGGGGAAAAAAAAAAAAGAAAAAAAGGGGGAAAAAACAAAAAAACCCCCAAAAAAAAAAAGGGGGGGGGGAAAAAAAAGGGGGGGCCCAAAAAAAAAAATTTTTTTTCAAAAAAAAGGGGGGGAGAATTTAAAGGGGGGTTTTTTAAAAAAAAAAAATTGGGTTTAAAAAGGGGGGGGGGGGGGGGGAAAAAAATTTTTAAGGGAAAAAAAAAAGGAAAAAAGGGGAAAAAATTTTTTTTCCCAAAAAAAATTGGGGGGAAAAAAAAACCCAAAGGGTTTTAAAAAAGAAAAAACCCAAAAACCCCCCAAAATTTGGGGAACCCCAAAAAAAAAAAAAAAAAAGGGGGGGAAAAAAAGGGGGGAAAAAAAAAAAAAAAAGGGAAAAAAAACAAAAAAAAACCCCGGGGGAAAAAACCCAAAAAAAAAAAGGGGGGAAAAAAGGGGGGGGAAAAACAAAAAAAGGGGGGAAACCAAAAAGGTTAAAAAAAAAGGGGGCCCGGAAATTTTAAAAGGGGGGGTGGGGGGGGGGGAAAAAAAACCGGGGGGGGAAAAAAAATTAAAAAAAAGGGGGGGGGCCCCCCGGGGGAAAAAAAAAAAGGGGGCCCCCAAAAAAAAAACCAAACCAAAATTTCTTGGGTTTTTAAACAAAAAAGGGGGAAAAAAAAAGGGGGGGAAAAAAAAAAAAAACCCCCCGGCCCCTTTTTTCCGGGGGGGTTTGGGAAAAAAGGGGGGGGGGAAAAAAAAAGGGGCCCCAAAACAAAAAGGGGGGGGGGGTTTTTTTAAACCCGGGGTTTTAAATTAAAAAGGTTGGGAAAAGGGGGGGGGGAAAAAAAAAAGGGGGGGAAAAGGGTTTGGGAAAATTTTCCCCCGGGGGGGGCAAAATTTGGGGTGGCCAAGGGGGGGGGGAAAAAAGGGGGGGGGGGGGGTTTTTTTTGGGGGGGAAAAGGGGGGCAAAGGCCGGGGGTCCCCGGGGAACGGAAAGGGTTTTTTTTTTAAAAAAGGGGGGCAAAAAAGGGGGGGGGTTTAATTGGCCGGAATTGGGGGTTTTTTTTTCAAAAAAAAAAAAAGGGGGGGGAAAACCCCCCCAATTTTGGGGGGGAAAAAAAAAAAAAAAGGTTTTGGGGGGGGGGGAAAAACCCCCCCCAAAAAAAACCCCAAAAAACCCCCCCCGGGGAAAAAAATAAAACAAACATCTTTAAAAAAAAAAAATTCTCCGGGGGGCCCCCTTTTTAAACCCCCCCTTTAAAAAATTTGGGGGGTTTAAAAAAAGGGGAAAAAAAAAACCCCCCGGGGGGGGGGGAAAAATTTTAAAAAAAGGGGGGGGGAAAAGGGGGGGAAAAAAAAAAAAAAAAAGGGGAAAGGGGAAAAAAAAGAAAGGGGGGGGGAAAGAAAAAAACGGGGTTTTAAAAAAAAAAAAGGGGGGAAAAAACCAAAAAAAGGGGAAAATTGGAAATTGGGAAAAAAGGGGGGGGGGGGGGGAAAAACCCAAAAAGGAAAATTTTTTGGGGGGAAAAGGGGGGGGGAAAAAGGGGGGGGGGGGAAACCCCCCCCAAAAATTAAAAATTTGGGGGAAAACCCCCAAACCCCCCCAAAAAAACCCCCAAAAAAAGGGGGCCCCAAAAAAACCCCCCCCAAAAAAAAAATTTTTTTTTTTTTCAAATGGGGGAAAAGGGGGGGGCCAAAATTTTTTTTAATTTAAAAAAATTTTTAGGGAACCTTTTAAAAAAACAAAAAAAAAGGGGGGAAAAAAAAGGGGCCCAAAAAAAATATTTTAAAAAAAAGGGGTTTTTTTGGGAAAAGGGGGGGTTTTTTTAAAAAAAAAAAAAAAAGGGGGGGGGTTTAAAAAGGGGAAAAAAAAAAAAGGGGGAAAAAAAAAAAAAAAAGGGGGGAAAAAAAAAAAATTTTTTGGGGAATTTTTAAAAAAAGGGGGGAAAAAATAATTTTTTTTAAAAAACCCCCCCGGGGGGGGGTTTAAAAAAAAAAAGGGGGGCCCAAAAAAAAAAAAAAAGGGAAAATTTTAAAAACCAAAAAAAAGGGGGGGGGGAAAATTTTGGGTTTTTTGGCCCAAAATTTTTTTTTTTTTTTTTAATTTCCCCCCCCTTTTAAAAAAAAAATTTTAAAAAAGAAAGGGAAAAAAAAAAGGGGGGGGGGGGGGGGAAAAAGGGGTTTTAGCCGGGGGGGGAAAAGGGGGGGGGGGGAAAAAAAAACCCCCGGTTTTTAAAAAATTTAAAAATTTTTAAAAATTTTTTTTTTAAAAAAAATGGAATTTTTCTTTTTTTTTTTAATTTGGGGGGAAAAATTTTTTTGGGAAAAAAAAGGGGGGGTAAAGGGAAAAAAGGGGGAAAAAAAACCCCAAAAGGGAAAAAAAAGGGAAAAATTTTTAAAAAAAAAAAAAAATAAAAAAAAAAACCCCCCCCCAAAAAAAATTCCCCCCCCACCCCCCCCCCCCCCCCCAAAAAAAAACCAAAACCCCAAACCCCAAAAAACCACACACCCCCACACAAAACAAACACCCCCACACCCCCCACAACCCCCCAAAAACTCCCCCACCCCAAAAAAAAAGGGCCCGGGGAAAAAAAAACCCCACACACACAACCCCCCAAAAAAAAAAACCCCCCCCCAAAAAAAAAAAAATTTTTTTTGGGGGGGAAAATTTTTTTTAAATTTAAAAAAAATAAAAAAATTTAAAAAAAAAATTTTTTTTTTTTTTTTAAATTTTTTAAAAAATTTTAAAAAAAAATTTTAAAAAAAATTTTTTAAATTTTTAAAAAAAAAAAAAATTTAAAATTTCACCCAAAATTTTTTTAAAATTTTTTTTAAATTTTTAAAAAAAAAAAAATTTTAAATTTTTTTTAAAAAAATTAAAAAAAGTTTTCCTACAAATTTTGGGGGGTTTTTTGTGGGCCCCCCCCTTTTTCCCCCCCCCCTTTAAAAGGAGACAAGCAAAATTTTACAACCAGTTACTTTTAATTTTATAGTAGAATTGAAAATTTTTAAAAGTCTATTGGAAAGTTTGAATTTGGTATTACTACTGGTATTTAATAGCAGTATGAATACTTAGAAGTAGGAAGCTGGGAAGTCCTCTCTCAATGTGAGCAAGGAATAGGATAATATCCAGTAGTAATTGATGTTTAAAATTTCCAGAAAGGGCATAAGTGGAGAGAGTAGCATTACTAGGAAAGACAACTGGACTAAATTTGAGCCTACACGACAGAGAGGCATAACGGATCTTTCAACCCACAACTACCCCCTCCCCTACCCCCCTAACCATCTCTCCCTCACACACACCACACACAACACACCCTTGCTAGGCGAGTACAACACACACACACACACCCAACACACACACACACCACACACACACGCACACACACGCACACACACACGCACACACGCTCACACACATACAACACACCCTTACTAGGCGAGAACAAGCGCGCGTGCACACACACATACACACACACACACACCCCTTTTACTAGGCGAGTACACACACAACCACTATTACAAAAAAATTTTTAGATGGTGGATTACTCATTTTGAAATAAAGAGTTGGGGATACATAAATACACGTTTAAAAATAAATGAATCTTTAATATTATATAAAAACAATCTTTGGTCTAGAGGTATTTTGTAAATAAACATCTGATAAATATACATTTACAATAATAAATTTTTAATTAGCACTTTGTAAATTAATAAATAATAATTAATGACCTACACACAGGGTACAACTTTCTTGACAATACTGTGTCATATATCTATGCTAAAATAATAAATTATAAAAAACATTTGTATAATAATAAATTACAATCAACTCCTTATGACGCTCCGTGTCTCTCACACACTTATCCGGGGTTTGTGTTGTGACGCTCCCTCTCAACTGTGTCATTTGGGACACCCTTTCTTCCGTGTAATGACGCTCCTGCTCAACCGTGTCCACTGGGACACCCTTTTCTCTGTGTCACACGACACTCCTACTCCCCGTGTCACACGACACCCTTTTCTCTGCGTCATACACAATATCTCTACTGTGTCACTCTTGACACCCTTGTCTCTGCGTCGCACACTATCACCCACAGCGTCTTTCTTATCAGAGGCCAGTCACATGACACTATTCAATGTACACTAAAACCATACCTTCTTTAGTGTCACACGACACCCTTTTCTTCTCAGTGCTCCACTACTGTCTATAGCATATCTCAGTGTTACACTCCATCATACTTCCTTAAGTGTCACACTACGGTCCCAGCCCAGTTCAGTGTCACACTCCAACCTTTTCTTCATGTAGTGTCCCACAAACAGCATCAGGGTGACTCGGCCCACAGTTGACCAGCGTAGGCGGTGAGTCCGCAGAACATCGCCTGGTAGTCCCGTAAATACTCTCTAAGGCCCGGGAGAAGTACACCGTAAGATGGTCTGGTGGGCACTGTCTACCGCCTTCAAGACCAGTTAACACACCGCAAGGTGGTCCGGTGCAGAACACACGATGTTGCAAGCTCACTGAATGCGGCGTCAAGTAACTGAGGCCAACAGACTCGGTAAGCTGCGGTGAGCGCTTCCCCTTATGCCAGTAGAAGCCAGTAGATATACCACAAGAAAGGGCAGGAGAATACTCTCTACTGCCAGTAGATCTATATTGTAAGGTATTTTGGTAATTACTGCTTAGAAAGTGTACCGTGAGGGGTTCTGGTACATACTGCTTCTAAGGCCGGCTCAGCAGTCCCCACATTGGGTTTTATGACGTAACCCTTGGTTACTGCCCGTCGGCAGGTTAACAATTTAAATGCTAGTTTGGAGGGGGGCCCCCAAAAACACCACCACACAAAACACACACCACAACCCCTAAGGCACCCCGGTATCAACTGTCCCCTTACCCTCACCTTTCTTC
>NW_026486723.1:0-24448 GCF_026875155.1 Cherax quadricarinatus | reverse complement strand
TCTTTTTCTCTTTTTGTTCGTCGGGGGGTTAACCCCCCGGGAAAAACCCCCCTTTTCCCTCACCGTGTTTTCCCTGCAATCTGGGGGGTTTATTTTTCCCAAAAAATTTTTTTTTTAAGGGGGGCTTCCTTTTCTTGGGGACCACCAATTTCTCCAAAATTTGCCACCGGGTCTTCCCCTCCCCCATAAACCTTTCATGTGTCTTCAATCGCTTTTTCCTTCCGCTTTCTTCATCATAAGTTTCCCCTTTAGCTTCGTCTAGCCCATAGACAAACCACGATCTCTCCTTTTCCACCTCCCACTGTGACTCCCATTGCATCCTCTATGTGTTTAGTTCCTTCCCGTGGGTTTCCTCCTTCACCCTCCCTGTTATGGCCCCTATGTTTCTTGGTTTATCCTTCCGCTCACCTGCTCCTGGCCCCCACGGGTTTATCTGGTAATCCTTGCAATGTCCTATTCCATCAAGCTTCCAACTTCTCTTTCTGTCCTAGATCTCCCTGTCTTTGTTTTGGCCCTGTGGTTTGACAGACCTCTGCATACAGTTTTTAGTTTCCATGCTTCCTTCGGAGGTTGTCTGTGTTCGATTAGCCTTGCCGATGGCTACTTCTGTAATATCTTTGCTCGGGTGCTGTTTCAGATGTCTCAACTCCTCTTCTAATCTTCTTGATTGTTTCTGCTGCTGTTCCCTGTGTGAGTGGGGTGAGTGTGTGTGTGTGGTGTGTGTGTTTTGTGTGTGTGTGTGTGTTTTGTGCTTTTTTGGTGTGTGTGTGTGTGTGTGTGGTGTGGGGTGTGGTTTTGTCTGTTTGTGTGTGTGCTGTGGAGTGTGTGTGTGGTGTGTGGTTTTGTGTGGCGTGTGAGTTGTGTGAGTGTGTGTTGTGTGTTGTGTGTTGTGTGTGCGGTGTGGTGTGTGGTGTGTGTGTGGTGGTGTGTTGTGTGTGTGTGTGCGTTTGTGTGTGTGTGTGTGTTGTGTGTGTGTCTGTTTGTGTGTGTGGTGTGGTGGTGGTGTGTGGTGTGTGTGGTGTGTGTGTGTGTGAGTGTGTGTGTTTTGTGGTGTTGTGTGTGTGTGTGCGTGTTTTGTGTGTGGTTTGTGGTGGTGTGTGTGTGTGTGTGTGTGGTGTGTGTGCGTTTGTGTGTGTTTGTGTGTGTGTGTGTGTGTTTTTGGTGTGTGTGTTGTGTGTGGGGTGTGTGTGTGTGTGTTGTGTGTGTGTTTTTGTGTGTGTGGGTTTTGTGTGTGTGTGTGTTTTTTTGTGTGTGTTTGGTGTGTGTGTTGTGTGGGGGTGGTGTGTGTGTGTGGGGTGTGTGTGTGTGTGTGTGTGTGTGGGGTGTTTGTGTGCTGTGTGTATGTGTGTGTGGTGTGTGTGTGTGGTGTGTAATGTATGCGTGTGTGGTGTGTATGTGTGTGTGTGTATGTGTGTGTGTGTGTGTGTGTGTGTGTGTGTGTGTGTGTGTTGTGTGTGTGTGTGTGTGTGTGTGTGTTGTGTTTCTGTGTGTAAAGTGTGTGATTGTGTATGTGTGGGGTGTGGTGTGTGTGTGTGTGTGTCTGTGTCTGTGTGTCTGTGTGTGTGTGTGCTGAGTGTATGTGTGTTTTGTGTGTGTTGCGTTCTGTGTGTGTGTTTTGTGTGTGTGTGTGGGGTGTGTGTGTGTGTGTGTTGTTGTGTGTGTGTACTCACCTAATTGTACTCACCTAATTGTGGTTGCAGGGGTAGAGACTCAGCTCCTGGCCCCACCTCTTCACTGATCGCTACTAGGTCCTCTCCCTCTCTGCTTCCTGAGCTTTGTCATACCTCTTCATAAAACTATGTATGGTTCCTGCCTCCACTACTTCACTTGCTTCACTGAAGAAATACTTCCTAACGTCCCTGTGACTCGTCTGAGTCTTCAGTTTCCAGTTGCGACCCCTTGATTCTGTGTCCCCTCTCTGGAAAATCCTATCTCTGTTAACCTTGTCTATTCCCCGCAGTATCTTGTATGTCATTATCATGTCTCCCCTGACCCTTCTGTCCTCCAGTGTCGTCAGTCCGATTTCCCTCATCCTTTCCTCGTACGACATTCCCCTGAGCTTTGGGACTAGCCTTGTTGCAAACCTTTGTACTTTCTCTAACTTCTTGACGTGCTTGACCAGGTGTGGGCTCTAGACTGGTGCTGCATACTCCTGTGTGAGCCTAATATACACAGTGTACAATGTCTTGAACGATTCCTTATTAAGGTATCGGAACGCTTTTCTCAGGTTTGCCAGGCGTCCGTATGCTGCAGCAGTTATTTGGTTGATGTGTGCCTCCGGTGAAGTGCTCGGTGTTATGGTCACCCCAAGGTCTTTCTCCCTGAGAGAGGTCTGTAGTCTTTGTCCACCTAGCCTATACTCTGTCTGTGGTCTTCTTTGCCCCTCCCCAATCTTCATGACTTTGCATTTCGCAAGGGTTGAATTCGAGAAGCCAGTTTCTGGACCACCTGTCCAGCCTGTCCAGGTCTCTTTGCAGTCCTGCCTCGTCCTCATCCGATTTAATTCTTCTCATCAGCTTCACATCATCTGCAAATAGGGACACTTCAGAGTCTATTCCTTCCATCATGTCGTTCGCATATATCAAAAATAGCACTGGTCCTAGAACTGACCCCTGTGGGACCCCGCTCGTCACACTCGCCCACTGCGATACCTCTTCACGTACAATGACTCGTTGTTGCCTCCCTGTCAGGTATTCCCTGATCCATTGCAGTGCCCTCCCTGTTATATGCGCCTGATCCTCCAGCTTCTGCACTAATCTCTTGTGGGGAACTGTGTCAAAGACCTTCCTGCAGTCTAGGAAAACGCAATCAACCCACCCCTCTCTCTCGTGTCTTACTTCTGTTACCTTGTCATAAAACTCCAGAAAGTTTGTGACACAGGATTTGCCTTCCATGAACCCATGCTGGTTTTCATTTATAATCTTGTTCCGTTCCAGGTGTTCCACCACTCTCCTCCTGATAATCTTCTCCATGACTTTGCACACAATACATGTTTGTAGATGAATGGTTCAGAGAACCGACATGTTGATAAATTAGACACATGTGCAACTCTTGGGTATCTTTATTGAGGAAACGTTTCGCCACACAGTGGCTTCATCAGTCCATACAAAGGAGAATCTTGAAGAACAGGAGGAGAATGAGGTAATCAGTCCCTCAACCTTGAGTCGATGTGTTCAGTCCATCAATCTTGAGTAGAATAGGGCAGTTTTTGTTGTTGTTAAAGATTCGCCGGAAATTCCCCCCGGGCCCGGGCCCTTCCCAACTTGGGGGCCCCGGGGGCACTGGCTCCGGGCCCCTTTTAGGGATTTGTCTGAGACCTAAGTCTCCCCCATGGGAGGGGGCACAATAACCCCCCCCCCCATTTTTAAAAGGTAAAAAACTGGGGCTTTTTGGCCCCAAACCCCTGCCCTAGAAGGCAATGCAGGTTCATCGGGGCTACGCTGTGCCTCCTGTTGGAGTGTCTTGTTTTTTGGGTGTTCATTTTCATTCATGGGGATTCCTTTCCCTTCCCTGGCCCAGGTCTTCCCAAAGGGTGACCCGGCCGGGGCCCCCCGGGGTGGGGGGTGACGATAATAAACCTTTCCCTTCTTTTTTGGGCCCCTCTTTTTTGGAGGATTTCTTCTTCTTCTATTTTTCGCTGATTCCCAAAGAGAAGCGCGGGTGGGGCCAAGGGGCAGCAGTTACAGGGTTGTTTGGAAACCCCCAACCCCACCTTTAGGGGACAGAAAATTGCTGGGTGAATGGCCCATGGATAGTCGTGCTAGCCCAAAGGGTACCGTCTTAAAGGGGTCCCAAATTCTGAAGCATCCTAAAATTTCCTTTTTTGAGGTGTACTTGACTTCCCAAAGGGTTGGGTGTTGGCTTTGAGAAACCCGGGTAAATGCCCTTCATTGGTGTATGTAAAATTTGGCCCGTGGGTTAATACTTGCCCTTTTTCCGTCCTGGAGGTGATGAGGGGTTTTTCTGAAAACAGAAATTGTGTTTCCCTTATACCCCTTTGGGGTTTTTTTTTTGGAAAGTAAACACCCTTCAGATATCGGACCCTTTGGGGTCCCGCAGTGTCATGACAGGGCCCCGTGGGGTTGCATCCCATTGCTTGTGTTTTTGCTTTTTTTGGCGGGGTTGGCTTAACGGGGAAAAGGCGAGATTTCCCCGACTGGTAAATTGCTCTAGCGGGGATGAAAGCGGTAGGGGACTCTCATGGGGGGGTTTTTGCCGACGCCCCTCAGGGGTCTCTGATTGGCCCATCCTGTGCCCTAGTGGGGGTTGTGACAGCGGGGGGACAGTGGTGAGCTGGGTAAAAATTTGAAAAGTAGATTTAGATCTCAGTGGAAGGTGGTATGCAGGAATGTGAGGCCGGGGCATATTTTTTTTATTTTTTGAAAAGTTTTTTGAGGGGGTTTTTAAGGGAACCAGGGCTCAGCTGAAATTCTGTACTGAGCATACATAATGCAAAAAAGAATCTTGGTGGACGGCAGTGGGTGCGGGCCCGGGGGAATTGGTGGGAGCAGCTTGCGTGGAAATTTAGTATTTTGGGTAGTGTCTGCTTAAGCTTGGCGATAGAAAAAATTTTGGGTTGCTTGGGGGTTGGGGTTTCTTTGTTGTTGTTGTTTCTTGAGAAAAGTCTCTTCCTGGTGGGGCCCACCTGGCAGCAAGAGTATGGTGGCCCATTCTTGAAATTTAAAACCCAATTTGGGTGGTGAAGCATTTAGTGAAATTTTCTTGAAGTCATAAACCCTCACGCCACGGGTGGAGCAGAACTTTTTGGGGACTTGGGGGACAATCATTTGGGGTGTGTAAGTATGAGTAAAAAAATTATAGCACTTTTGAATAAAGGGAAATTTTTCCCTCTTTTTTCGTAAGGCGGGGTTTTTGATGGGGGAAGTAGTAAAATAGCCAGGCCCCGCGAGAGCCTGGCGCCATTTTTGACGTCCCCCGGGAAGGAAACCTTCACATGGATGAAGAAATTGGGTATTTTAGTAATGAATTTGGCCTGAACAGTGAAAAGGGTTTTGCCCGATCGCTTGGGGAAACACGGGTTCTCCTGGCCCTCATGCGGGGGAAGTCAAGAAAAGAAACCCCTGGGTCTCGTAAGTGGTAGTACAGTGGGGGTAAGTATTTTTTCAGCCTCTGTGTCGCCCCTGCCCAGACGAAAAACAAAGCCTTTTTGGGACCGAAAAAAACGCTTTAAACTTTTGATTTCCCGGGCCTCCCAAACTAACAAACCAGCTGCAAGTGCTATTTTTGGACGACTATTTTGGTTTGCCACTCGCGGGTTTGATTTTTACTCTTTTAAAGAGAAATTTAAACGTGTTTAAAGCATGCCTGGGTAAATAAACTGACCCTCTGAAAAAGATCAGATGGGGGGGAGAAGCAGCTTAAAAACCCGGGAAATCCCGGAGAGGGAAACGGGTCTTTGGGGATGCACATTTTTTCCAATGTGGAAGTAGGTTGTGCCCAAAATTAGGCAAGCGAAGAAACCTAAGTATTAAGACCCCCAAGAAGTTGCAGTGTCTGACGGGTTTTAGTAATTTTTAAACCTCATCCCTCCTTTTTCTTCAATTTTCTCCTATGTTTTTGGACTGATGAACCCAAATTTGTGTGGCGAAACGTTCCTCAATAAAGATCCCCAAGATTGCACATGTGTCAAATTTTTTAAAGGGGATGTTTGAAGATTGGGGTTGGGGGAAAACGCACAGAAATCTCGCTCCTTGGTGTGTGTTTTTGTGTGTTTGTTTTTTTGTGGGTGTGTGTGTTTTTTTTGTGTGTGTGTGTGTGTGTGTGTGTGGGTGTTGTGTTTGGGGTCTGAATGTGGCACAGATGTGGGTGTTTATGTTTTTCTTTGTGTGTGGGGTTTGTTTTGTGGTGTGTGGGGTTGGTGTGTGTTGTGTGTGTGTGTTTTTGTGTGCGGGGGGTTTTGTGGGGGTGTGTGTACCACCTATTTTCCCAAAACCTAGTTGGGGTTTGGGGGGGTCGAGTCCGAGTTTCCTGGCCCCGCCTCTTCACTGTTTCGCTACTAGGTCACTCTCCCAAAGCCGTGAGTTTTTTCAAAACCTCTGTTTAAAAGCAGTATGGATCCTGCCCCACTACATCGTTTCCCCCAAACTATCCACTTACGGCTACTCGGGGGTGTGTGTGTTGTGTTTTGGGGTTGTGTGTGTGGGGTGTGGTGTGTGTTTTGTGTGTGTGTGTTTTGTGTGTGTGTGTGTGTGTTTGTGTTGCCCGGGTGTGTGTTTTGGTCTGAGTGTGTCTTTTTTCTTTTTGGGCTGTGCACATGAAAAGGGGTATTTCCACCAAAATTAAGAACATAAGAACAAAAAAAAAAGGAACACTGAAAGCGGCCTTTTGGGCCCAAACAAGGCGGGTTTTTTAACCAATTCTTTCCCAGAAAACAAACTTTTGACCACCCCAATTTTCTTTGGCCACCCAAAAAACAAGCCCCCATGTCCCAATTTCCCCACTCAAATCCAACCCCTCCCACTCATGTACTTACCCCAACCTAAATTTAAAATTTAAAAAAGTCCAAGCCTAAATAACCCAACTAGGTTAGTAAGACAAAAATATGCAAAAATTTGGGAAACTTTAAATTTAAAAACGTTTCCCCCTACACAGTGGCTTCTTTCAGCCCAATTTAAAAGAAAATTGATAAAAAGCGAAGATACTTGAAGCAAAGGTAATCAGTCCATCACCCTTAATATATTTTTTAGGTGCTCACCCCCTCATCGGGAGAAGAGCTTTTGTTCCATAGTATAAAAACAAAAAGGGAAAGAAGTGAAAAGGATGGAGCTTTTTATGGGCGCCAAGGGGTTTAAAACGTACCCAAACTGGGATGGGTAAAACCAGATGTTGAAAAGGTCAGGCCCCTCCCAAACCACCCCCCCTCACTAGTGGAAGGGGAGGGACCTACCTCTCAACATCGGGAGTTTTTGGGTAAAAACCTTGGTAACAAAAACCGACAATTTGGTTTAAAAAAGACACGTAAGCAAACACTATAACATATTTATTAGAAAACTTTTCGGTCCTGGGACCTTGATCACTTCTGATTTTCCTTACCTATCCAAAGTGGCCACCCCCTAAACCTTTTGGGCGCTAAAAAAAAAGCTCCACCCCTGTCACTTCTTCTCCAAAATTTTTTTCATACTATGGAACAATGCTCTTCTCCCAGACAGGGCCCCTAAACCACCCTAAAAATTTTTAAGGGGGGAGGGATTTATTACATCGCCCCTTAAAGTATCTTCTGCTTCATCAACTTTTCGTACTTAAACTGAAGAAGCCTGGAAAGGCGAAACTTTTTTTCAAAATAAAGATACCTATTTTTGTTTGAACAACCTCCGGGTTTTTTTTTGGACTTGAAAAAGCCCACTGTGGGGGCAAAAAACAAAATTCAAAAAAGGGGTTTCACATTATACTGATTTTGGTTTATTTTCCCCCCAAAAAATACCTAACTGTTGCATAAGGGGTCTTACCTAACAACCTTCGGTTTTTTAAAATTTTTTTAAATGTTCTTTAATACCTATTTTCCCCACTTATCCCCCTTCGATCAGGTCTCCCCCATTTTTCCCGTTAACAAGTGAATGTAACTTAAGAGTCTTCAATCTTTTTTCAAAGGAAAAATTTCTAATGCAATGTATTAATTTAGTCATCCAACCTGAATTTTTTTTCAAAACGTTTTTATGTCCTTTCCCTGTAATATGGAGACCAAAAATAAAAGTTTCAAAATCTGGGTGGGCCTTTACAAATAAAGTTTTAAAGTTTCAGTATGACCTCCGGATTTTCTTTTTGCTTACACCCCTTGATAAAAAATCCCAGAAACCCTTTTTCCCATTTTTACGTACGCTTGGGCATTGCGTTTTGGGTTTTTAAAGGTTGCTGTTTTACCAAAACCCCCCAAGGGTTCCTTTTTCCCGCAATCTGTAGGGCAAAGGGTTCTACGTGAACTTAGTTTTGAGTGGTGACGTTTTAACTTAGCTCCCTTTTTGGGAAGGGGACCTTTTTGGTGTGCCTTTAAAAAAGTGGGTGCCCTTGATTTGAGGCTAAACCTGTTTTAAACTTTGTTAAGGGAAAAGGGGCCCGGGTTTGCTTCCGGGAAAAACTGGAACCAAGATTCCCTCCCGAGCCTTTCCAGCAATTAAGGGGAAGGGTTGAGGGGAGGGGGGAAAAAGGAGATAAGGCAAGGGAAACCAGAAAAAAAAAGGAAAAAACGAGTGGCCCCCTCCTGTTTCGGTCCTACCCAAGAATGGATCCTCCGGGGTTGGACAAGAAAAAGGGGGGGAAAAAAAGTTGGGGATCGGGAAGACAAGGGAAAGGGGAAAAACGTTAAAGGGAAGGGAAAGAGCCCGGGGAAAAATTTTGGGGTGGGAAACTTAAGCCCTTGCAACCCAAAAAGGAAAGGGTCCCCCAAACCTGGGAGGCAAAAAAGTAGGCAAAGGAAAGGGTAAGAAATTTTTGTTTTTTAAAACCGGGATAGCAAAAAAGGAAAAGGGGGGGGCCCATTTGGGGTTTTTGAAGGGAAGGGGTGGAAAAAGGGGTTTTTCCGGGCAAAATGGGGAAATTGTTGGTTTGGAAAACATGAAGGAAAATAAATCCATTAATTTCCCCCAAATGGGAAAACTTATTAGGCCCAAAGCGTACCCAAGTAAATTTTTTTTAAAATCCGGGGCGGGTTTGGTTTTTTGGAAAAGGGGGGGGTTTTTAGGGCTTTTTGAAAGAAGGGGGTTTTTTTGGTTAATGAAATAAGTTGCCGGGAATTTTTAATTTTTGTTGGATAAAAAAAAAATAAAAGGAAAAAAGGGAAAAAAAAACCAAAATTAATGGAAAGGCAACTTCAATCCCGAAATAAAATTTAATCGGGGGGGGGGGGGGGGGGGGGGGGGGGGGTTTCTTGCTAACTTTGATTTTTGTTAATTTTAAACTGGTTTTATTAAAAGAGTGGGTTTTGAAGGGATTAAAATTAATTGGATTTTTTTTCTGGGATGATAATTTGGAAATGGGAAAAACAAAGTTGAAAAAAAAATTTTGCAAAAAAAAAAAAAATGAGGGGTTTTTTCCCCTTGGGGGTAAATTTGGGGAAGGGCAAGAAATAAAAATTAAATGAAAAACCGTTTGGGACCCAGTGGGGAACTTATTTAAAAATTGTTATTCGGGAAACCCGTGGTATGAATTTAAAATCTTTTGACGGGTTTTAAAGGAAATTTAACCCAGGATTTAAAATTTTTAGGAATTTTTGGAAAAAAAGGTAAGGGAAAAGGGGGGAAAATTTTCCTTGTTTGTTTCAAAAAAAAATTGTTAATAAAAAGATACAAAAAGTTGGGCCCCAAGTAACAAACCCCTTTTTAGAATTTTGGGTTGGGGGGCAAGAAAAAAAAATTTCATTTAAAAAAACCCCCGGTTGGGGGGGGGGGGCCGGGGGGGGGGGGGGGGGGGGGGGGGGGGGGGTTTGGGGGGGGGTTGGGTTCGGGGGGGTTGGGGTGGGGGGGGGGGGGGGGGGGGGGGGGGGGGGGGGGGGGGGCCGGCGGGGGGGGAAAAAAATTAAAAGGGGGGGGGGGTTTTTTTGGGAAGGGAAAACATCTGTCTAACCGGCAATAAAAAACACAAAGCAGAATAATTTTATCCTTTTTTTTGACAAAGGGTTTTCGCCCACAAGGGGGTTTTTTCAAGTCCCAATTTTGGGTGACTTTAAAAAAAGCCCACTGGGGGGCGAAACGTATCAATAAAGGATCAAAATTATATTTGCTTTTTGTGTTTATTTGCCATTGTGTGGGTATTTATCCCTTTTATTTCCACTGTCAAAATCTTGTTTGGGGTTTTTTTTCTAGCAAATGTTTTTATTGACGATAATCATATTTAAAAAAGAATATGAAGGGATCGGGCTTTTATGATTTTTTTCCTTAAAAATTTGTACAAAAGTGCCCAAGTATAAAACATTCCCCAGAGAAAATTTTGGGTCTAAAAATAAGGGACCCCCAAATGGGTTAAAAAGGGGGGCCAAAAGATCTTTTAAAGGGGAAAAAAGGGGGAATTTTTTAGGGGGCATCAGAAAGGAGGGTTAACCTTACGATCAAATTTTTCAGCTTAAAAGAGAAGAAAAAAGCATTAAAAAGGCTAAACGTGACTATAAATTAGATTGCTAAAAAAATCAAAGACTAACCCAAAAGGGGTTCTTTCAAGTGTATAGGACAAAGGGTTTAAGGAAAAAGTGGACCTCTAAAATCGGAAGGGACACGGGACGGTTAATGCCCGGGAAAAATGTGTTCCAATTTAATTAAAAATTTTTTTGTCAGTTTTTAAACCCGGGAAGATGTAAATGAGTTTCCCAAAAAATTTAAAAAATTATTATTTTCCTAAATAAATTTAAAAGTTAACTAATATTACTGTCACGAGGGACATGGTTTTAAAACAGATAGACAAACGAAACAAAATAAGCCCCCCGGGACCCGATGAGTTTTTTTCCCAAGGTTTTTTGGGGGAATGGCAAGATGGAGTTTAAGTCACCCAAATTAACGAGTGTATTCAATCCGCCCAACCTTGCCATTGTTTTCCCCAAGATTGGGAAGAAGGCAATGGGGTTTTCCCCTATTTTCCCAAATCGGGGGATAATCCACCCTTAAAATTAAACCGTCCAATAACCTGACATCTATATGGGCAATTATTAAAATCAATTAAAGCTGACATTGAACTTTAAAATTTTATAAAAAAACCGACAGTTTGGGTTAGGTAAGACACAAAAGCAACAGTTAGGTATTTTTTTTTAAAAACGTTTCCCCCTACCAGTAGGCTTCTTCGGGTCGAGAAACAGAAAAGGGGTGGGAAGCAGAAGATACTTGAAGACGTTTAATCATCCATCCCCCCTTTAATTTTTTTGGGGGGGGTGGGTCGGGCCCCTCAGTCGGAGAAGAGCATTGTTCCTTTTTCCTGAAACAACTTTTTAGCCTACGGGTTGTAGGCGAAACTTTTTCAAAAAAAAGATACCTAACTTTTTGCAAAATTTTAAAAATTTAAAAGACACATGTCAACATCGGATATCTTTATTGTTTAGACTTTTTCGCCATCCAGGGGCCCTTTAAACAATAAAAAGGTTTCTAGGACAAATGGGAAGACAGTAGAACTATATACAAAAAAAATGAGGAAAACCCCCCCCTGGGCCCCGGGGGAGTTAGTTTTTCACAGCATCGTGGTGGGGAGAGTCGGGACAAACAAGAAGACGGGCGCTTTTTATGGGGCGTCAGTGAATGGGGGGGGCAGCAGACGGGGTTAAACACGGGTGGGGGGGCGGGTTCCCCAGGGAAGTAGGCCTTTCCCCAAAGAGAGGGGTTAGTTTGCAGCAGCCGTGAAAAAGGTCTTTAGAATTTTCCTCTAAACCAAAAAATCCATGTGTTGCAGTGTCTGACAATTTGGTGAAAAAAAAAGGGTTAAAAAAACCCCTAACAAGTTTGACTTATCTGAAGTCACCTTGAAGAGAAATAACTTGATAAATGAATCCCCCAGCTTTGGAAATTCCCGAGGGGCGTTCCTCCCCGACAAACTTATTTGACGTTTCAAAAGAACATTTGGGCAGATTGAACTTTAAAAAAGGTATAAAATACCGACAGGTTTTTTGGTAAGACACATATGCAACATTTTGGGTTAAAACAAAAAAAACCCTAAATGTTTGCAAATTTCTCCCCTAACAACATTTAAAGGAAGTTGACAGTAAAAAGGGAAAAAGATTTTTGTTTTTTTTTGGGATTTTAGTAAACCCTTTCCCGACAGAGCCCCTTCACAAGAACTTTTTAAAAAAGGGGCAGCTCATGGTATAGGGGGTAAAGTTTTTAGCATTTTGGGGCTTGGCTTCCAATAAAAAAGCAGAGATTACCATTAAGGGATGAAACCCTAAAAGGGATTAGTCACTAGGGGCCCTTTCCAAAAGGGAAATCATTTTTTAAAGGCCCTCTCGGTTCTAATTTACATTAATAAACCTTGATAAAGGGGATTACTAGTGACATGAGAATTTTTGGCTGATGATCCAAAGATAGGCCGAAATAATTCACTCTGAGGGGGTTCAATGAACTCCGGGAAACGATTTGAAAAAAAAAAATTAATGTTTTTGGGCCCTGAAAAGGGCCCCAGATGAAGGTTAATTTTGGAAATAATGAAGGTACTTGCCCTTGGAAAAAGAAAAAAACCCCCTCGAAGCTATAACCCTAGGTAAAGAAAGAGCTTTTCATACAGAATGTAAAAAAAACCCTTGGGGAGTCAGGAAAGGGCAGAAATCTAAAGCAAAGCCCAGCATCCCCCTCATTGTGCGCAACAAGGCCAACAGATTACTTTTGGGGTTTATCTCAAGGGAAATATAATAACAGAAGTCCAAAAGTTATTTTACAGCTCTATACATCCTAAGGGGGCCCATTTTTGATTTTCGCTCATTTTGGTCCCCCTTACTACAGGAAGGACCCTAGAACCCCATTAAAACATACAAGAAGAAAAGACAAAAAAGATTTACTGTGTAAGGAACCTCCCGTATGAAAAATAACTTAAAGCCCTTAAAAACTCCACTCTTTTGGGGGAGGCTAGAATGAGGGGAATACATTGAAGGGGTATAATTGGAAAGACGGGCCCTAAACAAGGGAACATTAATAAAGTACTGAGGGGGGTTTGAACAAGGGAAGAACCAGGAATAATGGGTTTTAATTTGGGTAAATTTTTGAATTTTGAAAAAGGGAAAAGGTAAGTAACGGTTTTCTAAAAGAGTTGTAGAATGCGTTTGGGAAAAGTCCCCTTTCCCCGTGGGGTGATAGAGGCGGGCCTTGGTAGCTTTAAGAAGAACTGGACAAATATAAAAACGGGGGGCGGGTTTGATTGGGGTTGTTAGGGAAACACATATGCAACAGTTTGGTAATCTTTTTTATGAACCCTTTTTTGCCTACACAGTAGGCTTCCTTCAGTCAAGTTTCAGAAAAGTTGATAACCAGAAAAACTTGAAAAACGATGTTTAAACATCCATCACCCTTTAAAATTTTGAGGTGGTCAGTCCCCTCAGTCGGAGAAGAAACCCTTGTTCCATAGTAACTTCTTTCTTTTTAAACAACTTTCTGTACTTGACTGAAAAGGGCCACTGGTAGGCGAAACGTTTTTATAATAAAGAACCTAACTGTTTTCATATTTCTTAAACCAACAACCTGTCCGGGGATTTTTTTACCATTTTATTGTTTTGGGGTTGGGGGGGGCGGGGGTTTTTTCTTGAGTACTTTTGGTAAAGTCGGGTTTTTATAAGGACCCGCCCCCTATGGGCCAGTAGGCCTTTTGCAGTATAGTAGTAGTGAGAGCAAATGAAAGGTCCCTTCCCTTCAGATCCAAACCAACCCTTTTCACTTGAAAAGCTTGTCCAATGTTTTTCCCGTACCAAAAAATGCCACGGGGTTTCAGGTCCGACAAAAGAACATCAAAATGGTATACCCAAAACCACAGGGTTAGGGAAGACACCTATCAGTGTTCCTACATTCCCTTTTTTTTCTTATGTTCTTTAAGTGGCCAAAGGGTTTTTGGAACTCCCAACTTCAAACCTTGCATTTATTTTACATTGAAATGCATCGCCACTTTTCTGACCAAAAGTAAATTTTTCCCCAAATCCTCCCCGAAGTTTCCCCAACCCCCCCACGTTTTGAATCAATTAAACCAACCCATCTTCGTGTCATCGGCGAATTTGCTCATATCACTAGTAATTCCTTCATCAAAAATCATTGTATAAATTAAAAAACAACAAAAGGGGCCCCAAACATAAGAACATAAGAAAGGAGGAAACTGCCCGCCCGCCTGTTGGCCCAAAACTAGGCAGGTCCTTTAGAAATTTATCCCACTAACAAAAAATTTTTTACCAACCCAATTTTCAATGCTACCCAAGAAATAAGCTCCCGATGTCAATCCCTCTCAAATCCAAACCCTTTCCCCCTTTAGGTTTTTTATCCAAAACCCAAATTTGAAACTAAAACAAAGTCCAAACCTCAATAACCCCAACTAGGTAGACTGTTCCACTCATCAACCAAACCCAATTTCCAAACCAATACTTCCCCATGTCCCTTTTTAAATCTAAACTTTTCTAATTTTAAAAAACCCTTACGCGGGTTTTTCCCCTTGGGGAGATATCCCCAAAAAACCTTGTTAAATCCCCCCTTTTTTTAATACCTATCTTTCCCCTTTTTAACTTCGTCAGGTCTTTCCCCCCATTCTTTGTCAACAAGTTTAATGTAACTTAAAAAGTCTTCAAACTTTTTTCATAAGGAAAATTTTTAATGCTATGTAATTTTTTTAGGCATCCTACGCTGAATGTTTTCCCAACGAATTTATGTTCCATTTTGTAAAAATTAGACCCAAAATTTAGCTGCATAATCTAGGTGAGGGCCCCTTTCTAATGATAATAAACCCGCGAAGACCTCTGGACTTCTGTTTCCCTTTCACTTCCCTTTATATAAACCCAGTAATCAATTTTCCTTATTTTCTACGCCCTTTTGGGATTTCCCGTCCTTGGTTTTTAAAGGTTTTCCCGCTTACCATAACCCCCCAAGTCCCTTTTTTGCAAACTTATTTGCTAATTTCTACATTTATTTAACTATAAGTGCTAGGGTTAAAAAACACTCCCAGCTTTAAACCTTGCCCTTTAACCACATTGAACTGCAAAAAAACCCCTTTTTTGACCAAGAGTAGAGTTTTTTCTAAAAATCCCCTGAAGGGTTCCCTAACATCCGTTTTAATCAATTATCCTACCTATCCTCGTGTCAAACGCAATTTGCTCAAATCACTAGCAAATTTCCCTTTATCAAGATCATTGATATATATTATAAACCCAAAAACGGCCCCAAAACTGATTTCCCTTTGGGAAAGCCACTTGTTACTGAAACCCCCCTCGGATTTAAAACCCCATTTTATACACTCCTGCTTTCCCCTGTGCCATTAATCGATCCCCGAGAGCAAACCCTTTCCCCCCCAAAGCCATGAGCTGCTCTATCCCTTTCCCGTCTTTGGGGGCCCGGGAAATCTAAACAAATGCCTTACTAAAATCTAAGTAAAAAAAAATCAAATTCCTTTTATCGTGGCAAAAAGGCCCCAAAACTTTACTGAAGAAAGTTAATAAATTATTAGACAAACCGGCCTCTTGTGAATCCATGCGAGTATCATTTAAACAAACTATGCTTTCGAGATGGGCTTCTTTTAAATCTCAGCTATAATTTACTCTAGCAAAATTTTCCAAAAATTTTATTTAGGGGTTTATTGGGGGGGGTAATTTTTAAGGGAAAAAGACTTTCCCCTTTTTTTAAAAAAAAGGAATTACATTTGCCATCTTCCACTTTTCAACACTAAAAACCCCGTTTGGGAAAAAGATAAATTAAAATAAATTTGTTTTAAAGGAAACACAGACTTCCATTTTGCATTCCTTTTAAAACCCTTGAAAAAAACCCCAAACAACCCGGGGACTTTTTTTGCTTCCCGTCGTCTATCTTTCTTTGCAACCATTTCACTAGTGGAAAGTGATGTTTCAAAAATTTATCCTTTTTCTGAACCACTATAAAAATTTAAAAACCGGAATAAATTAGTGTCTTCCTTGGGAAAAACCCAGAGAAAATAATTTTAAAATCGAGCAAATTTCAAATTTTCTTTGTTTAGTAAAAGCCCATTTGTTATTTTTAAAAGGGGCCTATCTTTTCCAAATTTTTTTTTCTATATACCTGGGAAAAAATTTTTGGATTAGTTTTTGAATCCCCCACAACTTTAAATTTTATATTTCCCTTTTTTCTTTTCTTTTCCCCTTTTTAATGTCCCTCTTAATGTTTAAAATACTGATTCATAAATGACCCCCCGCCTCTTTTGATACGCCTATAAATTCCTTTCTTTAAACCCTTTGTAATATTTCAACCTATTATTTATCCATTTAGGGGGATTTCTATTTTAAACAAATTTTTTCCCTTTTAAGGGATAAAAGTTCTTTGAGCCGCAAGTAAATTGGGGTCAGAAAAAATGTCATAATTTTAAAGTCTCTTCCCTTACCCCCGTCAAAGATGATTAAATGTTTTTCTAAGCCCATCGAAAACTGCCCAAGGGGAAAATCCCGGGGCTTTTTACGGTTACCCTACTAAACATACTTTCCCTTTTAAATTTTAAATTTTAAATTTAATTTTTGGTCGCTAGCCCCAAACCCCTTCCCCCTGAAACTTCTAAATTTTTAAAAACAAGGGATTCATTGGGTTTGGGCCCAAAATAAGTCAAGCCCGGGTTTTTTTTCCCCTTGTAGTTTCCCGTCACAAACGGGTTTAAAAAAAAAATCCTGAACTAAATTCTAAAAAAATCGTAGATTCCCAAATTCCCGTCAAGAAATTTTCCCAAACAATATGCTAAAGTTTAAAGTCTCCTAGAATTACTACATTATCCCTGCCCCTTTTGGCCCTACAAATTTTCCCCCCCAAATTTGTCTCCCCCCTGGACCTATCTAAATTTGGGGGGCGGTTTTCACCCCTAAAAATTTAATTTTTTATCCCCCTGAAAAATTTTATCCCAAAAAGACCTGTATGTGTTTTTCTTCAGACTTTAATACCCGTTTTTTATGCAACAGTTCAAGCGTTTTCGGACATACAATGCCCCCCCCAACCCCCCCTTCCCATACTTCTACTACTTGGGAAAAATTTTTAAAAACCCCAAAGTGACATTCTGCGGCATGTCCCGAATTTTTGAATTAACCACTCCCAGTAATGGCAAAAACAAACTAGTTACCTGGGCCCAGCAACTAGTCTCAAAAAAGCCCATCTTATTCCGCACTGCACTATTTTTTGAAAAAAACTTTTAAAAGGGCCCTCCCTCTCTTTAAACCCCTTTCCCGCTTTTTTTTATTTCCACTAAACCTATTACTGTCCTTGGGCAATTAGTGCCACTGGCTTTTCCAAAAATCCACCTTCATTTTGCCCCATTACTATTTTTTCCTAGTACTCAAAATTAAAATACCCTGGGGACTTTACAGTTTTTCCCGCAAAAACCCCCTACCTTAAATAATCCTAGTTTTAAAGTCCTAACAACCCCCTCAAAATGAGTTACAAAAAAAACCCCAACCTTGCCCGGATAAGTGAACCCCATCCCTGGCATACATGACATTTTCCCGGGCCCTAGAAGTTTTTCCCATTGCAAGAATGGAAAAGCATTTTCCTAACAGTGTTTATCCAGCCAAAAATTTAAACCAAATTTCTCTGGACAACCACATTTATTACCAAAAACCTCTTCTTGGCAAAAAACCCCCAAAAACAGGGCGCCCCCCCCTTCTTTCCCAATCAAGTTCCCAAAACAGTCCCCGAACTTTCTAAAATAAAACCTCAACCCTTTTTACGCTTGCCAACTCATTGCCCCCCAACTGGGCAAATTTAAAAGGTTTAACCCTTTTCCGGGTTTATGATGTTGTCAAGCCGGGTAACAATGTCCCCCCAACCCAGCCCCAGGAAAAACAAACCCTTTTCCCCCTACTCCTGTCCTTCCCAAACAGAATGGCCCCATCCATGTAACTAACCCGGCTATCCCCAAAAAACAACAAAATTTTTAAACCCTTCCTTTTTGTCGTTTCCCTCGTGGAAAGACCCAGTAAGACTCAAAAATTCGTCGGTACACCGAGAATGGGGTTTTTAGTTTCCCCCGGGAGTTCCCAAAAGCAGCTCTTTCTTTTTCATCGTTTCCCGGCTTTCCATTCGTCTTCTGATCGTCAATTCGTCCCTCCCCCCCCTGTCCAGCCCCTGACCACGATCCCTTTTTTGACCTGAGGAAATCGAAACAGGAGGACTACTTTCAATCCTCTTGTTTTTTTTCGGCAGGGGGGCCGTATCTCCCCTCTTTGCGGCCCCCCAATTTTTTCCCCTTTAATTCTGGTAAAGTTTCTCGATGGGGCATCTTGGTTCAGTCCCCCCGGGGGGCAAACAAACACTTCTTTTACAGAGGGTTTAAATCAGGGGCAGCAAATCAAAGTAAAAAGGTCACCCTCCCAAAACACACAAACGTTTATTTTACAGAGCTAAGTTTCAACGTCCCCCCACTGATCCCTTTTTGGTTACAAGGATGAAATTTGTAACTCCTGGGCCCCCCTCTTTACTCGTCTCCAAATAGGTCCTCTCCCCTCCCTAAACCCCCTGAGCTTGTAATAAAAGGGCACAAGTGCAAATAATTTTGGGGAATATAAACCCCAAATGCAGTATAATTTGATCCTTTATTGACTACGTTTCGCCCACACAGTGGGGTTTTTTTAAGTCACAAAAAAACCACCTGGGGTGGAAGAAACCCAGTATTTATAGTCCCGGGTGAGGTTTAGGTGAAGAAAAGCTGCATCGATTTATGAAACCGGGGTTGGGTTTTAAGTCAAAAAATTGGGGAGCTTGGAAAGGAGACTGGACAAGTTTGTGACAAACCCCTTTTACAGTTTTCTTTGTGGAAAGGGGATGAAGAAGTTTCTTGGCCAAATGGTTCAGCAAAGTTATAGAAGCCACTTTTCTGGTTTGGGAAATTTCGGATATAGAAATAATTTATGATTCCAATTCTTTTGTATTGAGTGTTGCTTCCCCCGTGGCGATAAGTCTTGAGTTTTTGTAGTTTATCAAATGGGGAGTGTGAATTACGGTGTTTTTAACGCAACCACAAAACCTTGATTTAAAATACAGAAACTCAAGACTTATCGCCACAAAAAGACAACATTTAAAACGAAGAATCCTTTAAAACATCACTTATTTTTTATAAACCCACAACCCTTTAACCCGAAAAGTTGGGTTTTTATAACAAAGCTGAACCACTTGCCAAGAAACTTCTTCATCGCTTTTCCCACATAAAAAACACTGTAAAGTCTTTTCTCCCCAAACTTTTCCATCCCTTTCCAAGCTACCCAAGTTTTTTGACTCCACAACCCAACTCGGTAAAATCATCAGATGCAGCATTCTTCACCTGACCTCAGCCGGGCTATAAATACTCGCGTTCCTTCCACCTAGGGTTTTTTGTTTTTTGACTTGAAAAACCCACTGTTGGGCGAAAAAGTAGTCAATAAAGGATCAAAATTATACGCTTTTTTTTTATATTGCCATTGTGTCGGGATTTTTTTACCATTTATTTGCAACTAATGTGGGCATTTTTTGTGGGAACCCTTTTCGCTCCTTTCCCGGAGCTTTTTCAAGCCAAAGGCTTGTTTAAAACCCTGAGAGCCCAAACTTTCCCCCCAAAAAAAGGGCCCCAAATTTTTGCACTTGTGTCCTTTTTTCTTTACATATTTTCCGGGAAATTCAAACCCAAATTTATTACAATCCCGAGACTTTTCAAAAACCTCACCTTCCACCTTTCCGACAACCCCTTTTGACGGACAAATACTTCCTTACATCCCCTTTTTGTCATTTCCAGTTTCCAAATCAGATGAAACTGGGCCCCCATCCTAAAACAACCTACCCTTTTTTTTCACCTTGTCAGTACCTCGCAGCATTTTACATTTCATAAGAACATAAGAAAAAGAATGGAGGAACACTGCAGAAGGCCCACCCGGGCCCCCTGCGAAGCAGGTCCTTAAACCCAAAAAGACATTCTTTCAAGATTGATGGACGAACACAACGACCCCAGGCTGAGGGACTGATTACCTCATAATCCTCCCTCTCCTTACGGGCCCTTTTCCTTTTGTATTGGGGCTGAAAAAGCCACTGTTGGGGGAAACGTTTCCCGAAAAAAGAAAACCCATATGCTGCAAAAGTGTCTCAATCTTTAACTTGTCGGGTTTTTTAAAACCATTCATTTCCCCACTCCCCAAAACCCAAAACTCCCAAGAAATAACTCCCTTTCCCAAAGACACCAATCAAAAAACCCCGCCCCTCCCACTCATTTTAAAATTTTTTCCAGTCTCTTCTTTAAAACTACCCAAGGCCCAAACCTCTAAACACCCCCCACTGGGGAAAACGTTCCACGCATCCCACAAAATCTGTTTTGAAAACCATATTTTCCATGTCCTTTCTAAAAACTAAATTTATCCAACTTAAAACCATTATTCCTGGTTTTTAAACCCGGTTTGAAAACCCTCAGAACTTTAAATTTAAAATCTCCCTTGTTTATGCCTGTCATCCCCTTATTTCACTTCAATTATATCTCCCCTCATTCTACGCCCTGGGAAGAGTGGGGATTTAAAGGGTTTAAGTCTAAACTTTATACGGGGGTTCCTTACACAGTAAACCATTTTAGTCATTCCTTTAAATGAATGGGTTTTCTTTAAAGATTTTAATCCATCCCCGTAAAAAAAGGGGACCAAAACTGAGCACATAACCCAAAAGAGGCCTCACTAGGATGTATAGAGCTGTAAAATAACTTTTACCTTTTTTGTTTTCATTTCTTGAGATAAATGCCCCCCCATCCTTCCGTCCTCCAGTTCTTCAGGGCGAAATTTTTTTAACCTTTTTTTGTTGGACAATTTTTTTTAAAATTCAGGACCCGCCATTTGGCAAACCTTTTTTACTTTTTCTAATTTCTTTACGTGCTTGACCAGGTTTTGGGTTTCCCAAAATGGGGCTTTTTTATAACCCAGTAAAGGGGCCCGACCCTACACCATACAATGTCTTTAACAAAACCTTCCTTTGATGTCGAAATAATTTTTAGGTTTTGGGGTCAGGCCCCATAAGGGTGCAGCATTTTTCTGGGTTTATGCCCCCAAGTGCTTTGGTATTATTCCCCCACCCCCAAGATCCTTTAAACTTGATTTAGGTTTACAGTCCTTACCCCCCTATAGACTGTTCTTTGCGGTCTTTTTTGCCCTTTCCCGATTTTCGTGACTGGAGGGGTTAAATTCCAGGATCCAGTTGCTGGAACAGGCTTGCAGCCTGTCCAGGTCCCTTTTTTGTCCTGTCTCATCCTCATCTGATTTAATTTCCTCATTAACTTCACATCATCTGCAAACATAGACACTTCTCAGTCTATCCCTATAAAAATTTCTTTAAATCTCATGATGGGCTCCTCACATACTTCTCAGTCGTTTCTTGTGAACCTGTTTACCTGCACCTTGACAGTTGTTTTCCTCCTGATGTGGCTATACAACATCTTCGGGTCAAACTTGGCTTCCAATGCTATATCGTTTTCGTACTGTCGCTGGGCCTCCTGAATTTGTGCATATTTGTTTCTGGCTTTTTGACTAATGTCTTTATTTTCCTAGGTCGTTTGCCTTCTATACTTTTTTTCCATTCTCTAGCGGATTCCATTTTTGCCTTCTACTCCTTTGGGTAAACCAAGGGCTCATTCTGGTCTCCATTATTTCCATTGTTCCCTTGGGGAGATACCTCTCCGCCGCATCCTTGCATTTTGTCATATAGTCCATCATTTCATTTACTGATTTTCTCACCAATTTTCCTTCCCACTGAACCTCTTGCAGGATATTTCTCATGCCTGTGTAGTCCCCCCTTTTCTAGTTTGGCTTCTCCCATCCTCCTCCTCCTTCCCTCTCCACGTGTAACTCTAGTAATTATTCGAAGCTCAGAATCACGTGATCACTTACTCCGAGGGGCCTTTCGTATGTAATGTCCTCGACGTCTGAACTATTCAAGGTAAATACGAGGTCTCGTCTTGTTGGTTCATTCTCTCCTCTCTCTCTCTCTGGTAGTGTCCCTAACATGTTCATGGATGAGGTTTTCCAGTACCACCTCCACCATCTTAGCTCTCCATGTTTCGGGTCTCCCATGTGGCTCCATTTTTTCCAGTCAATCTCCTTATTATTGAAATTACCCATAACTAGTAACTTTGCCCTACCCATGTGAGCCCTTCTGGCTACCTCAGCTGGTGTGTGTTCACCATTGCTCTGTTGAGCTTTTCATATTCTTCTCCTGGCCTCCTGCTGTTCTGTGATGGGTTGTAGATTACTGCAATTACCACCTAATGGCCCCTAGACTGAATTGTTCCTACTATATAGTTCCTTTGCCCATTCTACTCATTCCTTCCATTTCTGCAAGTTCCCACCAGTTTCTGATGAGCAGTGCAACTCCTCCTCTCCCTCCACTCCCTCTATCTTTCTTCAGGATCTGATATCCAGATGGAAAGAGTGTGTCTGTTATCATCCCCATGAGTTTCGTTTCTGTGAGTGCTATGATGTATGATGACGTCTCCTTGATTATTTCATGCCACTCCTCTAATTTATTTTTTATTCTGTCCGCATTTCTATTTCAGACCTTCAAATTCATTTCTATTACTGTGGTTTGGGGGTTGTACGTTGGGGTTGAGGAAGCAGGAGACCTGGCGAAGTACTATGGGGGAGGAGGAGGTGCTGTGAAGGTGGAATTTGTGGTGGGGAGTGGGGGCTGTGAGTACGGCGTGTGGGTTTGGTTGCAGTGGGGTTGTCGGGATTGAGGGCCTTCTGTAGGTGGTTCTGATGGAGTTTGTATTTTGCTCTTCCTCTTGAATCTGCGTTCTCCAGCCTATCTCCATCCTTGTTTCTCTTTCCTTCTTGCATCTCTCTTTCAGTTTTCTCCTGTTCTGTTGAAGTTGAGGTACACCCATTGGTACGTTGATGTGTCCCTTAGTTGTGGTTTCTCCTGCGCAATTTCTGACTTGAAGAACACTTTGACTGGCCAGTTTCTTCCCCTTGTGGAACCCACTATTCTCAGAAAATCTGTCATCTGGGTCATGTCGTTCTTTCTTGTTTCTTTCGTGATACTTTCTATCACTTTTTTTCCTCTCCCTGTCGTCTTGCTCTGTAAGTTTCTCCTTCGACTTCCTGGTGCCCATGATCCATGACTGACCTTTGCCTTTTATTCTCCCACTGCATTTTCCTTTGTATGACCTGATCCAATTTAACTGCCTCAATCGTAGCTTTCCTTTCTTCAATCCCCTCTCTCTATCTGTTGTCCCTGTACCCAGTGGCCTATCATTTTCCCTTCTCAGCTTTTCCTGGGCACAGCTGTGGTCTGTTAGGGCCTCTGTGTATGGCTTAGCTCTTTCCTTTCCTTCGGTCCCCTCGTGTGTGTGTGTGTGTGTGTGTGTGTATCCTGTGTGTTTAGTAGTTTTGGTTGTGGTGTGGTGAGTCTGCCGTGTTTGTGTATAGGTGTGTGTGTATGTGTGTGTGTGTGTAACTGAGCTAGGCAAGTGTCGTGTAGTCAAGCTGTCAAACATTAGCACTCTCACTCCTTCCCACATTCCTTGTTTTCTTGTCCTCTATCTTTCGTCTCTTGCTTTCGTTTCTAATCTTTGTCTTCTCTCTCACCTTATCCCAGTCTTTACAATTTTTCCTCCCTTTGTTGTTCCATTTTGCTCTTTCCCTGCTCTCACTCTCACTTTCCCTTCGTCCTTCTCTTTCTTACTTCCTCCTTAATTCCTTCTGTCTTTTTCTTGGTTCATCCTTCCCACTTTTTCTCCTTCATTCCCACTACCATTTCCTTCAGTACCCTTTTTCATACTATCATTTACCGCCCACCTTTCTCTCTCACTCCATTCTGTACTTTTCTTTTCTCCCTTCCTTTTCTTCCTGATACTTTACTTTCCAGTGCCCTCCGAATCTATTTCGCTTTCTCCCTCCCTACCTTTTTTTCTCACCTTCCCTCTTCCCTTCTGTCCTTCCTTCCCTTCCTTTCGTCGCCCATTCTTTCTTTCCGCTCTTTGCTTCCGCCTCTTTATTTATCTTGAACTCCTTTTCTTCATCTATCCTATCCTCTCGCCTTCCTTACCTTTCTCGTTCTATTCCTCCCTCCCTCGGCTCTTCCTTCCTTCTGGCAGCAGTCACTCATTACACTACTGAGAGGTCGACAAGCAGGTAATACATTATTCAGGGGCATGAATGACATTTGGCAGCGTTCATTCACTCTAAGTGAACGGGTTAAAACATCCCTTCCCTTTTGCAGATAATAATATCGAGGGGCAGCAGGTTTCATTATTAGGGGGAAGTTTTGGAAATAAATTTTTAAAAGTAGGGCGAGGGCTAAATAAAGGCAATAAATAATATATGGGAAATTATATTGGATTGAGAAATTATATTAGAATAAGGCAAGGCATATCATTAGAGAATAAGCACTAGATTATAAGGAAGATACTAGGTTAGATCAAAGGCCTAATAACTCACATTGGAAAGCACACTGACCAGCTGTTGTTCTTTCCATGAGTTCGAACCCTCCGTTCAGTAAGATGAGTGGTGTGAAATTAGAAAAACGAAGTTTACATCTTAAACCATAAATTAAGTACCTAACTGAATGCTATAACTGCTATGACAATAAAACATAGTGTGTATAAATTTTCATGTTAGAATGAACATTGTCAGGAAACAGTAATACAGTGTCGCACAGGATATTAAAGAATATTTTATAAGTATTTTTTAAGTATATATTTTATAAGTATTAATATATCTTCAGTATATAGTAGACATTCGTAAATTTTTCATCACAATTTTAAATGGGTTCATAAGATTTGTATATCCAGTGAAAATCATAAAATTTTATTCCCGTTGTATAAAAAAAAAGTCTTTTTT
>NW_026486722.1:0-64899 GCF_026875155.1 Cherax quadricarinatus | reverse complement strand
GGGGTTTTCCCACCACCACCCCAAACACCAACACACACACGGTGGAATACTTGTCAGGAAGACAGCAGCGAGTCATGGTACGTGCGAGGTGTCAGTGGGCACCTTGACCAGCGGGTCCCGCATGGGTCAGTCCCTAGGACCAGTGCTGTTTCTGGTATTTGTGAACGACATGACGGAAGGAATAGACTCTGAGGTGTCCCTGTTTGCAGATGACGTGAAGTTGATGAGAAGAATTCACTCGATCGAAGACCAGGCAGAACTACAAAGGGATCTGGACAGGCTGCAGACCTGGTCCAGCAATTGGCTCCTGGAGTTCAATCCCACCAAGTTGCAAAGTCATGAAGATTGGGGAAGGGCAAAGAAGGCCGCAGACGAGTAACAGTCTAGGGGGTCAGAGACTACAAACCTCACTCAAGGAAAAAGATCTTGGGGTGAGTATATAACACCAGGCACATCTCCTGAAGTGCACATCAACCAAATAACTGCTGCAGCATATGGGCGCCTAGCAAACCTCAGAACAGCATTTCCGACATCTTAATAAGGAATCATTCAGGACCCTGTACACCGTGTACATTAGGCCCATATTGGAGTATGCGGCACCAGTTTGGAACCCACACCTAGCCAAGCACGTGAAGAAACATAGAGAAAGTGCAAAGGTTTGCAACAAGACTAGTCCCAGAGCTAAGAGGTATGTCCTACGAGGAGAGGTTAAGGAAATCAACCTGACGACACTGGAGGACAGGAGAGATAGGGGGACATGATAACGACATACAAAATACTGAGAGGAATTGACAAGGTGGACAAAGACAGGATGTTCCAGAGATTGGACACAGTAACAAGGGGACACAGTTGGAAGCTGAAGACACAGATGAATCACAGGGATGTTAGGAAGTATTTCTTCAGCCACAGAGTAGTCAGTAAGTGGAATAGTTTGGGAAGCGATGTAGTGGAGGCAGGATCCATACATAGCTTTAAGCAGAGGTATGATAAAGCTCACGGCTCAGGGAGAGTGACCTAGTAGCGATCAGTGAAGAGGCGTGGCCAGGAGCTCGGACTCGACCCCCGCAACCTCAACTAGGTGAGTACACACACCTGTGACCAGCGGGGTCCCACAGGGGTCAGTCCTAGGACCAGTGCTGTTTCTGGTATTTGTGAATGACATGACGGAAGGAATAGACTCTGAGGTGTCCCTGTATGCAGATGACGTGAAGTTGATGAGAAGAATTCACTCGATCGAAGACCAGGCAGAACTACAAAGGGATCTGGACAGGCTGCAGACCTGGTCCAGCAATTGGCTCCTGGAGTTCAATCCCACCAAGTGCAAAGTCATGAAGATTGGGGAAGGGCAAAGAAGACCGCAGACGGAGTACAGTCTAGGGGTCAGAGACTACAAACCTCACTCAAGAAAAGATCTTGGGGTGAGTATAACACCAGGCACATCTCCTGAAGCGCACATCAACCAAATAACGACTGCAGCATATGGGCGCCTAGCAAACCTCAGAACAGCATTCCGGCATCTTAATAAGGAATCGTTCAGGACCCTGTACACCGTGTACGTTAGGCCCATATTGGAGTATGCGGCACCAGTTTGGAACCCACACCTAGCCAAGCACGTAAGAAACTAGAGAAAGTGCAAAGGTTTGCAACAAGACTAGTCCCAGAGCTAAGAGGTATGTCCTACGAGGAGAGGTTAAGGGAAATCAACTTGACGACACTGGAGGACAGGAGAGATAGGGGGGACATAATAACGACATACAAAATACTGAGAGGAATTGACAAGTTGGACAAACACAGGATGTTCCAGATATTGGACACAGTAACAAGGGGACACAGTTGGAAGTTGAAGACACAGATGAATCACAGGGATGTTAGGAAGTATTTCTTCAGCCACAGAGTAGTCAGTAAGTGGAATAGTTTGGGAAGCGATGTAGTGGAGGCAGGATCCATACATAGCTTTAAGCAGAGGTATGATAAAGCTCACGGCTCAGGAGAGTGACCTATAGCGATCAGTGAAGAGGTGGGGCCAGAGCTCGGACTCGACCCCCGCAACCTCAACTAGGTGAGTACAACTAGGTGAGTACACACACACACACACACACTCACACTCACACTCACACTCTCACACTCTCACACACACTCTCACACACACTCACACTCTCACACACACACACACACACACTCTCACACACACTCCACACACACTCTCACACACACTCTCACACACTCACACACACAACTCACTCACACACACACACACACACACACACACACACACACACACACACACACACACACACACACACACACACACACACACACACACACAAAGGGTCACAATTGGAAGTTGAAGACCCAGATGAGCCAAAGGGATGTTAGAAAGTATTTCTTCAGTCATAGAGTAGTCAGGAAGTGGAAATAGCCTAGCAAGTGAGGTAGTGGAGGCAGAAACCATATATAGCTTTATGATGAGGTATGATAAAGCTCATGGATTAGAGAGAGAGAGGACCTAGTAGTACTCAGTGAAGAGGCGTGGCCAGGAGTTGAGTCTCGACCCCTGCAGCCACAATTAGGTGAGTACAAATACACAATACGAGAATGACAGCAGTGACAGCCAAATCTGACCCGAAGCTGTTGTACAGCCACATCAGGAGGAATACAACAGTTAAGGACTAGGTAATCAGGCTGAGGAAGGAAGGAGCGGAGGTCACAAAAAACGACCTCGAAGTATGTGAAGAGCTCAACATAAGATTCAAAGAAGTGTTCACAGAGGAGACAGAAGGGACTCCAGAAAGACGGAGAGGTGGGGCACACCATCAAGTGTTGGACACAATACATACAGACGAGGAAGAAGTGAAGAGGCTGCTAAGCGAGCTAGATACCTCAAAGGCGATGGGGCCGGATAACATCTCTCCATGGGTCCTCTTAGAGGGAGCAGAGGTGCTATGTGTACCACTAACAACAATCTTCAACACATAAATCGAAACAGGGCGACCACCTAAGGTATGGAAGACAGCAAATGTAATCCCAATTTTTAAAAAGGAGACAGACACGAGGGAGTAAAGTACAGGCCGGTGTCACTGACATCTAAGGTATGCAAGGTCAGGGAGAAGATTATCAGGAGAAGAGTGGTGAAGCACCTAGAAAGGAATAAGCTTATCAACAATAGCCAGCACAGTTTCAGGGACTGGAAATCCTGTGTCACAAACCTACTGGAGTACTATGACAGGGTGACAGCAGTAAGACAAGAGAGAGAGAGGGGTGGGTAGATTGCATTTTCTTGGGCTGTATGCAGGCGTTTGACACAATTACACACAGGAAATTAGTGCAGAAACTGGAGGACCAGGCAGGGATAACAGGGAAGGCACTACAATGGATCAGGGAATACCTGTCAGGAAGACAACAGCGGGTCATGGTACGTGGCAAGATGTCAGAGTGGGCGCCTGATGGAAGGAATAGACTCCGAAGTGTCCCTGTTTGCAGATGATGTGAAGTTGATGAGAATAATTCAATCGGACGAGGGCCAGGCAGAACTACAAACGGATCCTGACAGGCTGCAGGCCTGGTCCAGCAACTGGCTCCTGGAGTTCAACCCCACCAAGTGCAAAGTCATGAAGATTGGGGAAGGGCAAAGAAGACTGCAGACAGAATACAGTCTAGGGGCCAAAGACTACAAACCTCGCTCAAGGAAAAGGATCTTGGGGCGAGTATAACACCGAACACGTCTCCTGAGGCGCACGTCAACCAAATAACTCCTGCGGCATACGGGCGACGAGCAAACCTAAGAATAGCATTCCGACATCTCAGTAAGAAGTCGTTCAGGACGCTGTACACCGTGTACATCAGGCCCATATTGAAGTATGCAGCACCAATTTTGAACCCACACCTGCCCAAGCACGTCAGGAAATTAGAGAAAGTGCAAAGGTTTGCAACGAGACTAATCCCGGAGTTAAGGGACGTGTCCTACGAGGAGAGCTTAAGGGAAATAGACCTGGAGGACAGGGGGGACATGATAACAACATATAAAATACCGAAAGGAATCGACAAAGTGGACAGGGACAGGATGTTTCAGAGATGGGACACACCAACAAGGGCTCAGTTGGAAGTTGAAGACTCAGATGACTCACAGGGATGTCAGGAAGTATTTCTTCAGTCACAGAGTTGTCAGGAAGTGGAAGAGTCTGGAAAGTGGGGTCGTGGAGGCAGGATCCATACATAGCTTTAAGAAGAGATATGATACAGCTCACGGAGCAGGGAGTGGCCTAGTACGACCAGTGAAGAGGCAGGGCCAGGAGCTATGAATCGACCTGTGCAACCACTATTAGGTGAGTACACACTAGGTGTCAGAGTGGGTCCCTGTGACGAGCGGGGTTCCACTGGGGTCAGTCCTAGGGCCGATGCTGCTTCTGATATATATGAATGACATGACGGAAGGATAGATTCAGAGATGTCCCTGTTTACAGACGATGTGAAGCTAATACGAAGAATTCAGTCGGACGAGGATTAGGTAGAACTACAGAGGGATCTGGACAGGCTGCAAGCCTGTTCCAGCAACTGCCTCCTGGAGTTTAACCCCACCAAGTGCAAAGTCATGAAGATTGGGGAAGGCCAAAGAAGACCGCAAACAGAGTACAGGCTAGGGGATGGGGGTGCAAAAACTACAAACCTCACTCAAGGAAAAGGATCTTGGGGTGAGTATAATACCGAGTACATCTCCTAAGGCGCACATCAGCCAAATAACTACTGCAGCATATAGGTGCCTGGCAAACCTAAGATTAGCGTGGTGTAGTGGAGGCAGGATCCATACATAGCTTTAAGAAGAGATACGATGAAGCTTATAGAGCAGGAAACGGACCTAATAGTGACCAGCGACGAGGCGGGGACAGGAGCTGTGAATCGATCCCTGCAACCACAAGTAGGTGAGTACACGCGCGCGCAAGCGCTCTAACCACTCCCCCCCCCCCCCCCGTAACAATGTACACTAAATCCAGTCTCACCTCTCCTCTTTCTTACAGATGAGCAACGAACAGAAAGCTTGCGCACGGTAAAACAGAGCGTAGTAGTAAAATTAAATAGTTGAGAATATGATACTCAATTGCAGATAGATTATCAAACACAGGTTATGTATTTAAAGAACAGAGAGAGGCAACACCAGACATAAAAGCTATCATAAAAACTAATTTTAAATGTTAACAGACGCTATGTTCCGAGCAATGTATCAGGTAATGAGGAAACAGGAGAGGGGAGGAGCTGCACAGCTAATTAGAATTAGTGGAGTTTTGTAGCAACCCATCCTAACAACGTCCCTTTCTCACCTGAGGTTTACATCACATTTCTAAATTAGGTTAAATTAGATTTCTTTATAACCGAAAAAGCTAACAGAAAGGGTAAACCCACTGTGAGTGACTGTGAAACAGTCGTACTATTTCAACTGCTCAAGACTCCGTCAACAGCCACTCATTTGACTGTTTTTACAGCAGTGCCAGGATGTCTGTAGTTAGCGGACGGGCTGTTTGAAGAGATGAGAAGGATGCACAAAAAAGTCAAATGACTACTTAAGATTGAGGGACCCAGAGTAGCAATAGCAATGATATACTACGTAACTAACCACCAAGTATGATACAATGATCAGTTGTATGAGTCTGTAGTGTATAATACAACCATCTGCTGTATGGATGAATTCATAGTGTATAATACAACCACTGACTGTATGTATGACTCTTCGTAGTATAATACAACCATCAACTTTCTTGGTCTTACCTTCATCTTTCACACTGTCAGCGCATCATCGAAAATTTTTTTTTATCCCCTAAAAATAGAATGAAGACGAATATCTCTCCTCCCTAAAGTACACAGTTACGTTCCATGTAATGATTCTTTCAAGGAGGTACCTTGATACTAGTGAAAGACTTTTGATACAGGCAATTGGAGCCATCCTTCCCTTTTTTGGATCACACCTGATTACCTCCCTCAGTATAACCTCAGTCGTTGTACAACCACTATGGTTTAGCGATTCCTAATAAATATATTAGTTTCCCATATAATGATTAAATATACAGTAAGTTTTTTTTTCAGTGGAAATGAACAATGTTAGATAAACACTGTTAACAGAGAACAATGAGCCCTTGTTCGTATTGTTTATAATTTATTTTCACGTCATTGTGAAATTGTCACAATTGAACAGTAAGTATTAACTGATTGCATGTTAAACATACTAGTTGACAATTTGCGTGTGAAATAAACACAGTATTTGGCGTGTGAAATGAATGGTGAACATTCGGCACGTGAAATATAGATATACCGTACGAAATCAACATTGAAAGTTTTCCCCTGTTAAATTAGCGCAGAACTGACCTTCACTCCTCCCCCAACTATTTTAATCGACCCAGTTTAGGTAAAAAACACAAATATATGATAGGAATTTCTTTATATAGTATAATACATTAATGTTGGTTAGGTTAGGTTGATCGATTTATTAGGTTTAAAGCCTATGGACAACACGAGTCATTAAAGCTGCATGTCAGCCTCACACCATCAACCAAGGATACATTAATCTCCTTGGTTGGAATGTGACAATGTCACATTTATGATGAGATTCAGAGAAACCGGTTAGGCGGACTTGAGTCCTGGAGGTGGGAAGTACAGTGCCTGCCCTTTGAAGGAGGGGTGGAGATACGCTGCGGTTTTTGAACTGTAGTATAGACGCGCCTCTGGCAAGACAATGATGGAGTGAATAATGATGAAAGTGGTTCTTTTTCGGGTCACCCTACCTTGGTGGGAAACGGGCGATATGTTAATATAAAAAATCCTCTTAAGTGTAAACAAACTCCTCCAAGTTTATATAAGTACGCTGCTCCTCTCACTGCACACCCATCCAGAGATATGCTCAAAATATATAAGTTCATTAATTTTTTTTATTAATTTTTATTAACACATCGGCCATTTCCCACCAAGGCAGGGTGGCCCGAAAAAGAAATACTTTCACCATCATTCACTCCATCACTGTCTTGCCAGAGACACACGCAACAGTTATAAAACTACAACATTAACACCCTCCTTCAGAGTGCAGGCACTGTACTTCCCGTCTCCAGGACTCAAATCCGGCCTGCCGGTTTCCCTGAACCCCTTCATAAATATTACCCTGCTCACATTCCAACAGCACGTCAAGTCCTGAAAACCATTTCACTCCATTCCCTCCTATCTAACACGCTCATGCATGCTTGCAGGAAGTCCAAGCCCCTCGCACACAAAACCTCCTTTACCCCCTTCCTCCAACCTTTCCTAGGCCGACCTCTAGCCCGCCTTCCCTTCTCTATAGAGTTATACACTCGAAGTTATTCTATTTTGTTCAACCCTCTCTACATGTCTGAACCACCTCAACAACCCCACCTCAGCCCTCTGGATAATAGTTTTGGTAATCCTGCACCTCCTCTTAATTTCCAAACTACGAATTCTCTGCATTATATTCACACCACACATTGCCCTCAGATACGATATCTCTACTGCCTACAGCGTTCTCCTTGTTGCAACATTCACCACCCATCCTTCGCGTTTGTATAACGTTACTCATACATTCCTCTCTTTGCTTCCATGGACAAAGTTCTTTGTGGTATAAACCTTGGTAATAAATACCGACAAGTTGGTTTAGAAAGACACGTAAGCAAACACTATAACATATTTATTAGAAACGTTTTCTAATAAATATGTTATAGTGTTTGCTTACGTGTCTTTCTAAACCAAAGTTCTTTGTCTCCACAGACTCAGTGCACCACTCACCTTTTTCAATTCGTGAATTCTGTGATTCATCTCATCTCTCATAGACCCATCTGCTGACACGTCCACTCTTAAATGTCTGAATATATTCACCTCCTCGATACTCTCTCCCTCCAGTCTGAAAACCAATCTTTCGTTACCTTTTTTTTTTATCCTCATCACCTTACTCTTTCCAATATTCACTTTTATTTTTCTTCTTTTACATACCCTACCAAACTCATCCACCAATCTCTGCAACTTCTCTTCAGAATCTCCCAAAAGCACAGTGTCATCAGCAAAGAGCAGCTGTGATAACTCCCACTTTGTGTTAAATTCTTTATCTTTTAACTCCACACCTCTTGCCAACATTCGAGCATTCACTTCTCTTAAAATCCCATCTATAAATATAATGAACAACCATGGTGACATCACACATCCTTGTTTAGGGCCTACTTTTACTGGGAAATAATCTCCCTCTCTCCTACATACTCTAACCTGAGCCTCACTATCCTCGTAAAAAACTCTTCACTGCTTTCAATAACCTACCTCCTATATGGTATAAAATACCGACAGGTTAACGTTAGGTAAGACACACATGCAACAGTTAGGTATCTCTTTTTCATAATAAAGATACCTAACTGTTGCATATGTGTCTTACCTAACAACCTACCTCCTATTCCATACATTTGCAACATCTGCCACATTGCCCTCCTATCCACCTTGTCATACGCCTTTTTCAAATCCATAAATGCGACAAAAACCTCTATACCCTTATCTAAATACTGTTCACCTATATGTTTCACTGTAAACACCTGGTCCACACACCCCCTACCTTTCCTAAAGCGTCCTTGTTCATCTGCTATCCTACACTCCGTCTTACTCTTAATTCTTTCAATAATAACTCTACCATACACTTTACCAGGTATACTCAGCATACTTATTCCCCTGTAATTTCTGCACTCTCTTTTATCCCCTTGCCTTTATTCAAAGGAACTCTGCATGCTTTCTGCCAATCCCTAGGTACCTTACCCTCTTCCATACATTTGTTAAATAAAAGCACCAACCACTCCAAAACTATATCCTCACCTGCTTTTAACATTTTTATCTATCCCATCAATCCCAGCTACCTTACCCCCTTTCATTCTACCCACTGCCTCACGAACTTCCCACACACTCGCAACTGCCTCTTCCTCACTCCTACAAAATGTTATTCCTCCTTGCCCTATACTCGAAATCACAGCTTCCCTATCTTCATCAACATTTAACAATTCCTCAGAATATTCCCTCAATCTTCCCGATACCTCTGACTCTCCATTTAATAACTTTCCTCTCCTGTTTTTATCTATCGAATCCATTCGTTCCCTAGGCTTCCTCAGCTTATTAATCTCCAAAACTTTTTCATATATTCAACAAAATTTGTTGATAACATCTCACCCACTCTCTCATTTGCTCTCTTTTTACCATGCTTCAACCACTCTCTTAACCTCTCTTTTTCTCTCCATATACTTCTCCCTCCTTGCGTCACTTCTACTTTGTAAAAGCCTCTTAGTGTTGTTTTTAGTATTATGTGTCACAATACGTTTTTATTCCCACTTCCTGTAGCTTCCATTGGCAGCTGTGAACGTCAATTATAAATAATTAAATTTTACATCTTTATTCATTATGGTGCTAATATTACGATATAATCGTTCTAAAACAATCAAATGAAACTCATATGAATGCCCGTGATTAAAGCAATAAAATAAATCTGTGACCCGTTATTTTCAAAGCGTGTAAAGCTCACGATTTTTAATTACAGAAAATGGATTTTTAGCATTGCTTATTAAAAATCAAACACATTGCGCAATATAAACAAATTATGCAATGAAAAATAAATACCAACCATAAATTCTAGCACATTAAAGAATTTATGAATTTACGTTACCTGTTTATAAATGCTTTAAGCAGTTGTTTTTTTTCGCTTGCGACAAAGTGGTTTGTATCTGCAGAAATTAACAGTAGTCCCCCATCATGTTGGGGTTATAACGCCTTTGACAGTGCGTCTCCATTGTGCTGGTATTTTGGTGGAACCTCTCGTTATCCTCTTAGCTCACTACCCCAAGGTTGGCTGGGAAGAAAGTAAAGTGTGAATGAATTAAATATCCTCATCATATCTTGAACCAACTCAACGATGTGTGTGTGTGTATATATTATATATATAATATATATATATATATATATATATATATATATATATATATATATATATATATATATATATATATATATTATATATATATAATATATAATATATATACATATATATACATATACATACATATAATATACATACATATAATATATATAATTATATATATATATATATATATATATATATATATATATATGTATATATATGTATATGTATATGTAGTATATTATATGTAGTATATATATATGTATGTATACATAATAGTATATATATGATATATATATATATAATAATATATATATATATATAATTATATATATAAAATTATATATTATATAAAATAATAATATTAATAGACAACAGCCTATAGTGCAACTAATGATAATAACAATAATAATAATAGTTATTGTAGGTTAACGTTCAAATATGCAGTAAAATGTACAGTCGTAGGTATAAAACACAAAGGAATGCAACGCAACGGCTATAGAAGGAAAAAAGTGAAAGTCACAAATGTTAATACTGACTACAATAACATGTACATAAGGGGAACAAGGACAAGCTATGTTTGTGTTGTTATTCTCAAATGGTCAAGGGAGGTATATGGATGAGATTAAGACACATGTGCAACATCTGGGTATCTTTATTGTAGACGTTTCGCCATCCAGTGGCTTTATCAATACAAATTCTAGGACATAACTTGAAGACAGTAGAACTATGTACAGAAGATGAGGTAATCAGTCCCTCAACCTAGGAGTAGGTGCGAAGAGCACCATAGTCGCGGAGATTATGGAGGTATATGGAGGTGATATACCAAACCTCACTGTTACGGACGTATCACGTGAGGTACATAATTATGTCTCTTAATACTGTATCACACCTGGTATATAATGTATGACACAAGGTATATAATGTATCACACATGGTTTATAATGTATCACGTGGTTTATAATGTATCACACATGGTTTATAATGTATTACACAAGGTATATAATGTATTACACAAGGTATATAATGTATCACACAAGGTATATAATGTATCACACATGGTTTATAATGTATCACACATGGTTTATAATGTATCACTAGGTATATAATACGAACAAATGAATAGGATAGAACGTTGAACCTGTGTCTTGTTTATACAAGCGTTATGCATGTATATCATGACTTGCCTGCGTCAGTACGGTTCCCCAGTCAAGGAGGGTTTGTTAATGTTGGTGAAGAGTTCTTGCTCCCAAGACCTAGAACTACCCAACTTTCTCTCTCTCTCTCTCTCTCTCTCTCTCTCTCTCTCTCTCTTCTTGGATCAGTCCTGATTACCTCCTCTTCCTTAGGCACTGCATGGCTCTACATGAAAGTAATAATTGATAATAATAATAATAATAATAATAATAATAATAATAATAATACATCAGTACAATGCTTTGGATGTTTGTCGGGTCTACTATTTCAGTTCAGCAAGTTACTAATAAACCCTAATAACTGTAATTAGCGCAGAAACACCCTAATCGCTATTCTTCGTGCACAGACAACGAAATTCTGGTACATTTTTATTTCAATTTTTATTACTCTGGTAATTAATATGTAATCATACACAACAGCTAGTATTGCTGCTATTGATAATAATAATAATAATAATAGTTATTGTAGGTTAACGTTCAGGTCTGCAGTAAAAGGTACAGTCGTAGGTATGAATCACATAGTAATACAACACAAAAGTTATAGAAGGAGAAAAAAGGGAAAGCCACGTATAATAATACTAACTACAGAAACAGTTACAGATTTCTGAGGTTTATGTGCTGTTTCTTTCTATGGGTTACTAATGAAGATAATCTGGTTATCGTGAACCCCGTGTAGTGTCGGACCTGCGTATAAAAATGGGATTTGGGAAACAACTGGAAACTTCACAAACATCGCGAGTTGTACAGTGCCTGGCTAGAGAATTTGGGTTTAGCACTTCCACGCGAATATAGAAATATGCACTCTATATCTAGTCTGTTGAGGGCAGTTAGAATAATATAGTTTATACTGGGTACAGGAACTAGGCCTCAACATTCTGTTGAATAAGAAAATCTCAGATTTGATGAGCTATTTACAATAAAGTTGAAATACATTGTCACGGTATTTGGTAATGTCATTGTGATTGAAATACACAAATAACCCGCACATAGAAGAGAGGAGCTTACGACGATGTTTCGGTCCGACTTGGACCATTCCCAAGTCGGACCAAAACGTCGTTGTAAGCTCCTGTCTTCTGTCTGCGGGTTATTTGTGTATTGTTCCAGTCACGGTATTGTCCCTTTTTTTGTTATTTATGACTGAAATATTTTGGATTTTCTTGAAAATTTGTGAAAGATTTCTTTTAAAATTCTCGGATTATATTATTACATTCAAGAACTAAATGATGGAAGGTGTAAGGATGATTACTTTAACAGAATTTACATTTGGTTGTAATTGCATCGTCTGGAACAGTATTGATAAGACTGCTAATGCGCATATTTGAGGTTCCACAGTGGTAGAGCCTGTGAAAGGAATTTACTGGTACTTTCGGCAAGAAAACGTCAAACGTGTGTTGAATTACTGTGGACGTCAGTTTTTTGCCCATTTGAACGGCTCTGCACTTCAGTTTTTTTACGTACTGTGAATGAATTTTCTGTACACTTCTCTTTTTAAAGTTCACTGTCAACAGTGGTTTGTAAGCATGTCGAGAGCTTGGTGTAAGACACGCATGATAAGGATTCTAAGCTTGACAGAGGAAACACTAAGGCCTTATCGTTTAAATATCCCACCGTGGGTGAGAGCATTTCCGATACCGACAGAACACTAGTTATTCTGGGATGGTCAAGTCATTGTATGTTCTAACAGATGATGTACTTGTGGCATGGGAGATGTGTAAGCCAGGACAGATCAAAGATGTCTTCTGGGTTTCAGGTGCCTCAGAGTCCGCACATCATTATGTTACTGTGACAGAAGTTATTTTTCTCTAGGGTTATTCATTTACGAATTGTCATTGTTTAGTGTCTATTGTACTTGACAATGAGCTTTTTTTTAAAGTCTTTTGAACTTACAGACTAAGAGCTATTATCGTGTGTCATTCTGACCGAGCACAAAGTGGCAGTGTTGTGTGTGTAGCAGTGTAATCAATGATGATGAGAGTGAGGTCTGACTGAGCACAAATTAGATGTTTCAGTATTAAATCTTCCAGCAAGAGGAGGCAATTGAATATGTTAAGGTTGAACTTAACAACATAAATCCTAACACTGCTCTTGATGCCGCACTCGGATTTTAATTACAAGAGGCTAATGGGGAACGGGACTCCTAACGTATGAAATATTTCATATTTGCGTATGTTATTATTATTATTATTATTATTATTATTATTATTATTTTTGTTAAATTATTAAACTCGAAGGGATCGTACATCTGAGGAATGGGGAGATAATCAGGATTGATTGGAAGAATTGAGGGTAGGTCCACCAACATCAAGGCAACCCCCCCTCCCCACATTCCCCCTCCCAGCCCTTGAAAGGTCCACAATTATTACAAATAATCACTTTACAGCTTCAAGATCAATACGTGGCCCATCAATTTGCTGTTCATACATCTCTCACCGACATAAACACTTGTAATCTGACCACTTGTGTTTAGGATAGGTTAGGTCAGATTCGTCAGGTAAGAGTACTATTGTTTCCTGAAGCAGGTCTTGGTCAAATGATGACTCGCCGCTGTAGCTTTAGGTCATTTGACCGAGGCCTTCCGCTGTCTTACCGGTCCATCCCTTTAAAAATTAAGATAATCTCTTGTGTTTATCTACAACCCTCAAATAGGACGTGTTCCCGCACTTACATTCTTGTTCTGCCAGATTCGATATTCCAAATTATTAAATATTGTTTATCTGGTTAGCTAATATAACCATATTATGTATTCTACACGAATAAAAACGGCAGTTATAACTTGGCAGCAATGGTCCTCCTAACTCAACAACGAAAGTAGCAGCTGGTATACTGTGTGCAGCTGATGAAAGTGGTGTACCCATCTATGAAATTTAGTTATCATGAAACACACCACACACACACACATCACACACGACCACACACTACAACATACAACACCATCACACACCCCTAGGTGGACAGGACAGATTTCCAGCGAGGGTCAACTAGAATAGAGCCACAATTGGGAAGTTGAAATATAAAATGATTCAGAGGTAGTGGAAGATATTTCCATCATAGGTTTGTAACGGCATGAATAGCTAAAATGACGTATGGAGGAGACCTTAACACAGTTTAGAACGAGTTGTATAAACTCATGGAGCGGGGAGAGAGGGCCTAGCTCACAACTGAAGATGCGGGGCCAGACTAGACCGACACCCTGCAACCACAACAGTGAGTACAATATATACACACCTGTATTAAAATGCTCCCAAGTGGTTAGACCACTTACCTTTATTACCTCACCTCTCCTTCCCCCACTCACCCTTTTCCTATATTTCCATCCTTCTTCCTTTCTCATCTTACCAAAGCTCTGGTAATTCATGTCCATGTGATGGACATATTGCAGTTGCTTAGAGCGTTGTTATCGTTCAGCAAGTTGGAGGATGAGTTGTTGGCCAGAGGCAGCCAGGATAACACAACGAACTTGTTATATGGAAGTCCTCCAGTGTATTATAGTTATTTTAGGATAGGATAAATTAGGACAGATGTTTGGTTAGGTTACTTTATCATTAATTAACTCGTTAAATAAAAATATAATTTCATAAACAGTGTCGCATCTTGGGAGACATAATCGTCATTTCAGTAGTTGGACACTTATTCATTACGGAGGACGACTACGGGTTGTAGCACGTCACGCTACCGCAGATTTCCCCACCTTGTAACATTTTTATTCAAACCACGGTACGGGTGGGGATAGAACCCATGGCAAGTGAGTGGTAAAACTCCAGGCCAGTGCTTAAGCCACTGGGCCAACTGGCGCTAAAATCCATGGACCAATGAAGGCTCGATACTTCGTAGAGTAAGCACAATACACGTTACCCATGAGCACTTCCCTAAGTTCTGCCTCATTTACATCACCCATAATTATGGTAAAGGGCTCTTGATCTCATAAATTGTAGCTAACCTAACTTTCAGTGGATCCAACCTCATTTTCTCCCATTCCCCAGGTGTTCTGCAACCCATTACTAGTTGAGCACGTACCCATTATCATAATAATAATAATAATAATAATAATATCTATAATAGCTTATAATTTTATCACTGAGTCATCGTGCATCAGTACAGAATTCAGTCACACGTACCAGGAGTGTGACAAAGTGCCGGTATCGGTCCCAAATTGAGTATAGGTATCGGCTAAAAATTGAGTGATATAGGCAGAAAATTTGGTATCGTCCCATTACTGCTTTATAACATCATGCAGTACTAAATAATACCATCATACAGTAGCACATGACACCATCATACTGTAGTATATGATACCATCATACAGTAGCACATGACACCATCATACTGTAGTATATGATACCATCATGCATGATACTATCGTACAGTAGCACATGATACCATCATACAGTAGTACATGATACCATCATACAGTAGTACATACCATCATACAGTAGTACATGATACCATCATACAGTAGTACATGATACCATCATACAGTAGTACATGATACCATCATACAGTATACATACATCTACAGTAGTACATGACCATCAACAGTATACATGTACATCGTCAGTAGTACATGATACCATCATACAGTAGTACATACCATTTATAAGTAGTCATACCATCATACAGTAGTACATACTCCGATACACAGTAATGTACAATACAGTCATAATAGATGATGTGCTATGATCATTAATCACTCAACACCAGGCTGTGGCAAATTATAGAGTGCCAGGCGCTCGTAAATTCTTAAGTGCTAGCTGGCCACAAATTATATAAAGTCGCACCATGCTGATAGAATCTTTACTGAGCCGATACAGCATAGACACCTGGAGCTTATATGTACTGTTCCTCTTGAACCTCTGTCGAACGTAAATGATTTTCAACATTGCTTATATTTTAAAGGGTGACGGTGACCATGGAAGCCTCATCAAATGACCAAAAGCTCGCCTTGAGTCATCTAGCATAAGCATAAGACACGCGTCAGGAGACACTTGTCCTGTTTCTTAGCAAACCTTACCTAACCTAACCTGTGTCAACGTGATTGGCTTTTCATCCTAGGAATGAGACCTGCCTTCGCCTTTTTTTAGATTGAACCTGATTGCTGCCTAGTCCTCTAGGCACTGTATGACTCCTACGAGCTTAGCACTTCCCCATTAATGTAATAATAATAATAATAATAATCGATACCTCTGTGAAGGGCAGCTCTCTGGTATATTATTATTATAATCAAGGGGGAAGCGCTAAACCCGGAGGATTATACATCGCCTGGGGGGGGATGTGGAAGGCATTCAGGCTTAATTTCTCTGGTATATGAAACTGAGACACATAGTTGGTAACAGGTTAATACTTTGGTAGTAGGTTTGTATTTAAGCTGTACCTTTGGTTGATACTAGTAGGTTAATGGGTGAGTAGTAGGTTAGTAGTTAAGATGTGGTAGGTTGGTAGATAGCAGATTGCTAGGTAGCAGGTGAGTAGTTAGGAAAAACACTAGTAGTTAGGTAGTTTGAAAACTCAGTAGTAAGCTTTTAGACAGGAACCATCAAGAGAGGTTCTACCATTCGGTATATTGTATTATCAGAATAATAATAAGAAATTATTATTATTATTATTATTATTGAAATTACTAAATCCATTGGAGTCCTATAGTTCCTGGGGAATGAGAGGTAATTAGGTTTAGTCCAAGGAAAGGGAGGGGAGCGCCAGTTTGTTAGATCAAGATCCCTTCGCCAGTATTATGGCACCCTCCTTGAAGGGCGTCAGAATACTTGAACTTTGGGACAAACTAGATAATAAATCAGTAGCATAGAGTGATCCAGTGATATAATAATCTTTATTTTTACATATACAAGGTATACAGGCCATAGCTGACATCAGTGACATACTACTGGAAAGCCCCTTGTTATACAAAGCATTTCGGGCAGATTAGGTTAATTTTGTCCCCAGGATGCGATCCACACCAGTCGACTAACACCCGGGTACGTATTTTACTGCTAGGTGAACATGGACAGCAGGTGCCTGAAGGAAATACGTCCTAATGTTTCCACTCATACTGGGGATCGACCCTTGGACCTCAGTGAGCTGCGTGCCCTTGCAATCGAGCTACGGGACACCTGACATCGACATTTCGTGCCACATGGACACGAGGTCTAGGGTTTATGGGTCACATGGACACGAGATCTAGGGTTTATGGGTCACATGGACACAAGATCTAGGGTTTATGGGCCACATGGACACAAGATCTAAGGTTTATGGGCCACATGGACATAAGATCTAAAGTTCACTTGCCGCATGTGATAAATGTATCCTTTAGGATTATATGACCATGTAAGAATAAGACACATGTGCAACACATGGGTACCTTTATTACCAAGATCTTTCACCTGCATATCAGCTTCCTCAATCGAATACAGGTGAAAATATTATTGGGAGACAGTATAAGTAGTTTTAACGTGATAACCTCCTACCTTGGCAGACGAACTTACAACGTCAAAGCTACTTCTGCTGTATCCAGTATTATATTCTCCTGTACTCGACTGAGGAAGCCTGCAGTGCAGGTGAAAGATTTTGGCAATAAAGATACCTAAGTGTTGCACATGTGTCTCATTCTTTAACTTGCATGTATCATCAGTAATATGATGACCATATAAAACTAGCAGCACAAGCCTCTGTAAAGGTAATTGTATGAAAATAATTTTGTATTATAAAGCTGGACGTTTTGACAGTAAAATCCTCTCTAAGGATATAATATAGCTGTAACAGAACACCTTATATAGTCTATAGGCTGCCGTATGGTAAGTAAGCTTATTCAGATATACACACATATAGTTACATAGATTATCATACATAGCAGCATATGTGTAAAGTACCTGGGATAACCCCCCCCCCCAAAAAAAAAAAGACAGAGTGAAGAGTTTCATTACTACTATTGTTTGGCTGTGTAAAGGTGAATATATAAATGAAGAATATATGAAAACCTGATTATTAGAACGGCTATATACAGGAAAAAATGAATATTAAAGTAATGCTAATTTTATCTGTACCTACTAAGGGGAGGCCTGGCGGGTAGGTTTTCCTCTTACTATTCTCTCCATATGAATTTCAATGTTGGTGAAGACAGGCGTCCAGTAGGTCGTTTCCCATCTAGTTTTAGGTCTTGGATTTCACTTGCTTCTTCACAGAACATGTATTTTCACGTATATAGGAACTGGTGATCATTGAGTATCTTGAGTGCAACGTAACATCATGTATGATACCGTCAAACACTGGGGAAACCATCTATGTAGACCAGCTTCCAAAAATTATCTTAGCTTTTCTTTTTCGTTAGCAACAGTGAGTAAAATTTAAGCTCACATAATTCAAGCTGAATCTGGTGATTCTGTGTCAGTCGAAGCTTACAGGGTATTGTTAAACACTTGGAGACTGGTTCAGTTTGCTAGAACCAGCAAATCTCTTTTCGAACTCATTTTTTTTCTGAAAAACTTGAGAAGTCTACCTTTGTATCATCTGTCATCAGTTGAGAAGAAACAAAGTGGGTAAGATCATTCTTAAATACAAACTGAATGGCTATAACATTTTTGAGAAACGCTTGAAACTGGCCAACTTCTCTAACTTGGAAACTTTGTGTTGCCTATCTTATAAACTCAGGTTCAGTATACTCAAGTTGTCATGTCTATCAGCAGTGCTGGTTCAGTATACTCAAGTTGTCATGTCTATCAGCAGTGCTGCTTCAGTATACTTAAGTTGTCATGTCTATCAGCAGTGCTGGTTCAGTATACTCAAGTTGTCATGTCTATCAGCAGTGCTGGTTCAGTATACTCAAGTTGTCTTGTCTATCAGCAGTGCTGGTTCAGTATACTCAAGTTGTCTTGTCTATCAGCAGTGCTGGTTCAGTATACTTAAGTTGTCATGTCTATCAGCAGTGCTGCTTCAGTATACTCAAGTTGTTATGTCTATTAGCAGTGCTGTGGAACTGAGGAAATATTTGTCAGTTAATTTTGATATAATTGTGTACTGCGAAGTTGCTTATCTCTCAGTAAAGGAAAATATTTCTCTCCGAAGGGAGTCCCTCAGGGAGGTTCCTTGACGCTGGTGAGGGAGGCTCTTGATGTAATGAATTGGATCTGTGCTCCAATTCCCTGAATTAAGCCTGAATACCTTCCATTTTCTTTCCATTTGCGGGCGCTGTATAATCCCTACGGGTTTAACGCTCCACCATGATTATAATTTCGGAAGGGCAAGCCCTCAAAGAAGCTTCCTTGATGTTAGTGAGGGCTCTTGATCCAAGGAATTGGATATACTCTGCTCTTCCTTGGGTTGAATACCTCCCATATCCCAAGTGCTGTATGACCTCTGTGAGTTTAGCGCTCCCCCATGAATGTTATAAACGAGCCGTGAAAATGCTCAAGAGTTTTTCCAGCACTCTGCCACCTGATATTTGAGTCAGTGTTAGGTCGTTAAATTCTACATTCAGTTCTTCATGGAAAGATATTAATTGCCTGTATCTCTTGAAATTCATTGTTACCTCTAATTAAATTCTCTATATTGACAACATTTTCCGTGACATTACAAGTCTGTTAATACACAAAGAAGAGAGGAGCTTACGACGACGTTTCGGTCCGACTTGGACCATTTACAAAGTCACAGTGTGACTGTAAATGGGCCAAGTCGGACCGAAACGTCGTTGTAAGCTCCTCTCTTCTATGTGCGGGTTATTTGTGTATCGTTCCAGTCACTGTATTGTGCCTTTTTTTGTTATTAAGTCTCTTAATAACTTGTCACATAATGCTTCTTGGGGAAAGTAAAGCATAGTGTGATACAGTCCACATCACCTAACTTTATTGCCAGTCTTACATCGCCAGGAACACTTTGAAATTCTCCACATTTAGAACTGCATAAACGTTTGAATCTCTTCCATTTTTCAGTCTTCGTGTATAACGAAACCCTCATCTACAGTACTTGTGAACACTTACGTCAGTGGTGTCTGAAGCCGGTGAAAAGTATTTATCTTACTTCATAATATCTTTCAGTTTAAAAGTAACATGTTCATTAAATTCAGTTAATTTCCTTGCCACTGTTTGAGACGGTGATACACTTTACTACTAATAGTCCCCTCAAGGAAGGTTCCTTGATGTTGGTGAGGGGCTCTTGATTTAGGGAATTGGATCTGTGCTCCAGTTCCCCGAATTAAGCCTGAATGCCATCCACATCCCCCCCCAGGCGCTGTATAATCCTCCGGGTTTAGCGCTTCCCCCTTGATTATAATAATAATAATAACAGTGCGATTTTATGAGATTCAGTAAAGCTTGTGGTTTAAGTTTTGCACATGTTACATAGTGTTTCCTTTGTATTTGATGTTTACTTTCCAGTCATAACAATATCAGCTTGACATTTTCCTACATACTAGACATACTGTGTCACCACATTGCTTCATAATGCTGCTTAATATTTCACTCAGCAGTGCGCAGCGAGTTTCCTATTCGAAAAACATAACTTCGTATTTCATGTTGAGCATTCTGCTCAATTATAAATTATTATTATTTTCTTTTTTTTGATGATGTGCATTTTGAGGCTTGTAGATTATATTTTAATTCATTTATTAGTAAATAGGGAACACTATACATGTACGTTCAAGTTAGGTTAGGTAAGATTTGTCAGGAAACAGGACAAGTATTTTCTGACGTAGGTCTTAGTTATTTGATGACCCGCCACTGGAGCTTTTGGTGATCTGACCGAGGCCTTCCGCTGGCTTACCCCTCCACCCCTTTAAAAATTATGGTTATAATTATAATAATTTTTGATCTCTATATACACTTGATGTAACTCATCTGAAGACCAACTGAGGCTGACGTGTCAAGTACAATCCCTGTTTATACAAGACTTAGAGTGGGATTCTGGTGCTACTGATGAAATGGTGATTCTGATGTTCTTTTTTAATACATGACACTAGGATTCCAGAGTCTGTCGTGCATATTGTAGCAAACCAAACATACTCGTATGTTGTTTATAGTACTGACTACACACACCCGCACATAGGAGACTGAAACTTATGACGACGCTTCAGTCTGACTGGGACCATTAAGAGGCACGTAAGTTCCCCCGTCTTCTAATATCATGTTCATTTTTTCCACTATAATCTACCTTGTCAACAACTAATATCGCCTTTGCTTTGTTTCGTAAGGTGAAGTCTAGGATCTTTCCTTAATTCATGGTACAACTTAACAAGTCTGTGAGGACAGTTGTGTTGCAGAGTCTGAGCTTTGCTCAGACCCTTAACTAGTCACACTTTATGTATGACTTTTGGTCACAAAAACTGTGCCACATGTAGCCCGCGGAAATGGACACAGATGCATTGACAGTCTATGTTATGTGACTTGATCATTTCACTGCGTGGGCAAAACATCGCTGCATTTGTCGGTTATCTTGTTAGTATTTTATATCGGTACTTCAACCATCTGTAATCTCATCAAAGAAATTACAGGTGGCTCTTGATCCAAGGAATTAGCTCTCATTCCCAAGGTGCTGCATGACTTCTTCACGATTAGTGCTTCCTCATGAATACAATAATGATAACTATATAATAATATAGGTGACCTGTGGATAAATTAATTATTCACCTGCAAGGTAAGACAGAAGTAAGTACCTGAATGTTAGTCGACTGTTGAAGGTGGCATCCTGGGTGAGAGGAGAGGTCAGTATGAATGCTTATGAAGTCGGGACATGAGAAGCATAGCTTACTTATGTACCTACACATAGGTAATGTCAACCATGGTGTCAGATTGGTGAGCAAACTGTGAATAATGAAAATCGGTGATTAAAATGTGAATAATGAAAACTGGTGAGTAAGATGTGAATAATGCAAATTAGTGAGCAAACCAAGATTATTGCAAGTATATTAGTGAGTAAAGTGGTTATTTCGAGACATCTTTTACCTCTGTGCTGCCTTGTGATGTTAACGTCAATACCTGCGTGTCCTGTTCCCTCACCGCCAGCCATCTCCCTCCTCAACCCACCGCTCCCCCCCCCCCCACGCCCCCCTCATCACCCTCCACGGGGTCACGTGACACAAGCCTGCACCTTTAACACAGACAGGACCGACACGTAACACACTTGTCCGTCACTCATCTTCACTATTTCCAACTTCACTGCGATTTTTTTCTTTTAATATTTTGAATCTATAAAAATGCTGTTTTTGAGTATTTATTATTTGTAAATATTCATTTCACATCAAAATCTGGATTATTCATGAAAACAAATTTGGAATTATACATTTAAAACGTCTTTTCTAAAATTTTCTCTTATACGTTTAAAGATTTTTTTCATTATCTAAATGTAAAAATTAATTATAACAAGCGCAATTTAATTTAGCCTAATCCAACTAAATATATTTTAGATAAGTTTACAATAATTTAATAATAAACAAACACAATAAAATATTTTTTTTTTCGTTAGGTTCAGAATGATTTTTGCGAAATTATTGCATACACAAATTTTCGCTTCCCTTATTCGGCAAGAAGAGCGTTGCTATTTAAGCCAAAATAGCAAGTTCTACCTATTCGGTACGACATATATATATATATATATATATATATATATATATATATATATATATATATATATATATATATATATATATATAGCAACTTATTGTGCATTAAGCATAGTAGGTGATACGTAATGTGAGTAATCATGGTTGTGTTGTGACAGTCGTCATGGTAGGTGTTGTGACAGCCATCATGGTAGATGTTGTGACAGTCATCATGGTAGGTGTTGTGACAGTCATCATGGTAGGTGTTGTGACAGTCATCATGGTAGATGTTGTGACAGTCATCATGGTAGGTGTTGTGACAGTCATCATGGTAGATGTGACAATCATCATGGTAGATGTGACAATCATCATGGTAGGTGTTGTGACAGTCATCATGGTAGGTGTTGTGACGGTCATCATTGTAGGTGTTGTGGCAATCATCATGGTAGCTGTGACAGTCATCATGGTAGGTGTTGTGGCAGTCATCATGGTAGGTGTTGCGACAGTCATCATGGTAGGTATTGTGACAGCCATCATGGTAGATGTTGTGACAGTCATCATGGTAGGTGTTATGACAGTCATCATGGTAGGTGTTGTGACAGTCATCATGGCAGGTGCTGTGACACTCATCATGGTAGGTGTTGTGACAGTCATCATGGTAGGTGTTGTGACAGTCATCATGGTAAGTTTTGTGACAATCATCATGGTAGGTGTTGTGGCAGTCATCATGACAGGTGTTGTGACAGTCATCATGGTGGGTGCTATGACAGTCATCATGGTAAGTTTTGTGACAATCATCATGGTAGGTGTTGTGACAGTCATCATGGTAGGTGTTGTGACAATCATCATGGTAGGTGTTGTGACAATCATCATGGTAGGTGTTGTGACAATCATCATGGTAGGTGTTGTGACAGTCATCATGGTAGGTGTTGTGACAATCATGGTAGGTGTTGTGACAGTCATCATGGTAGGTGTTGTGACAGTCATCATGGTAGGTGTTGTGACAGTCATCATGGTAGATGTGACAATCATGGTAGGTGTTGTGACAGTCATCATGGTAGGTCATGTTTCCTGATGTTGAAAGACTTGATCCAAGGGATTGGACTTGATTTCCCCTTCCTCGGATCATTCACATTCTCCAGGCGCTGTATCGATCTAGCCTCCCCTGACCCCTAGGGGAGGTTATCTCCAATTCCTCGGATCTGGAGTGCTGGGCATGGTGGCGATGCCCAGCCCAGGCGGGTTTAGTAGCGTCCATTTTGTGTAGGTCAGCAGCCTGCCCCCTGACACGTGTGGGCGAGGCCACTGTGGCGCGTGGGGGAGACCGCACCTCACTTCTACCCTTCAAGGAGTGAGGTGCCTTGATGCCCTACTCGGGTACGTTATCATGGGGATTGAAGGTACCCTTCTCTTCCTTGCATCAAACCTGATTACCTCTCATTTCCCAGGTGCTGTATAACTCGTGGGTTTATCGCTCCCCCTTCGATATAATAATAATAATAATAATAATAATAATAATAATAATAATAACTTCATTGCCAGTTTGTGTTTTAGATTTAAAACTTACAGACATGACCCCTCACGGAAGGTTCCTTGATGTTGGTGAGGGGCTCTTGATTTAGGGAATTGGATCTGTGCTCCAGTTCCCCGAATTAAGCCTGAATGCCTTCCACATCCCCCCAGGCGCTGTATAATCCTCCGGGTTTAGCGCTTCCCCTTGATAATACTAATAATAATAATAGAGACATGACGAGGGTCTTATTAAGGCTGCATGTGACCTTTTCACCACCAGTCCAGGATATTTGAATCCCTAAAATAATGTATATACACTTCTCGGTGTATATACACTGAGTTACACACACTTCTCGGTGTATATACACTGAGAGTTACACACACTTCTCGGTGTATATACACTGAGAGTTACACACACTTCTCGGTGTATATACACTGAGTTACACACACTTCTCGGTGTATATACACTGAGAGTTACACACACTTCTCGGTGTATATACACTGAGAGTTACACACACTTCTCGGTGTATATACACTGAGAGTTACACACACTTCTCGGTGTATATACACTGAGAGTTACACACACTTCTCGGTGTATATACACTGAGAGTTACACACACTTCTCGGTGTATATACACTAAGACATTATGCAGGCGGGTAAGGCAGTGAGTGAGACATAACATACTCATGAGTAGCAGTGAGTGAGACATAACATACTCATGAGTAGCAGTGAGTGAGACATAACATACTCATGAGTAGCAGTGAGTGAGACATAACACAACATACTCATGAGTAGCAGTGAGTGAGACATAACATACTCATGAGTAGCAGTGAGTGAGACATAACATACTCATGAGTAGCAGTGAGTGAGACATAACATACTCATGAGTAGCAGTGAGTGAGACAACATACTCATGAGTAGCAGTGAGTGAGACAACATACTCATGAGTAGCAGTGAGTGAGACACAACATACTCATGAGTAGCAGTGAGTGAGACACAACATACTCATGAGTAGCAGTGAGTGAGACAACATACTCATGAGTAGCAGTGAGTGAGACATAACATAACGTAATATAACTTTATTTTCACTAAACATGCTTTTAAAAAATATTTATCATTTAAAGTGTTTGAGGTTAATGCATATTTTACAGGAATATATGTTAGTGTTAAACTATTGTTAGCTTAGGATATTTACATTAGTGTGTATGTCCATGGGTGTCCTTTGGTGTTCATTGATGTTCTTTGGCGTTCATTGATGTTCTTTGGCGTTCATTGATGTTCCTTGGTGTTTATTTTGATCCATTGGGTTTATTGGTGTTCATTGGGATCCATTGGGGTCATTGGTATTCATTTGGGTCGATTGACAGATGTAGGTTTGCGGAGTATTTGATGGGAAGAAGACAATGATAAGTGAGGGAGAGGTGGAGGAGAGTGAGGGAGAGGTGGAGGAGAGTGAGGGAGAGGTGGAGGAGAGTGAGGGAGAGGTGGAGGAGAGTGAAGGAGAGGTGGAGGAGAGTGAGGGAGAGGTGGAGGAGAGTGAGGGAGAGGTGGAGGAGAGTGAAGGAGAGGTGGAGGAGAGTGAAGGAGAGGTGGAGGAGAGGTAGAGGAGAGTGAAGGAGAGGTAGAAGTGATAGACAGATATAGGAGAGTGAGGTAGAGATACAGGATGGTGAGGGAGAGGCAAGGAGAGTAGTGAAGGTTGTAGCGGTGGTGTGAGGGTGACGAGTGTGTGCTGAACCCTCCCTCTATCCCTCCCTCCCTCCCTCTCAACCTCAATCCCCTTAACTCCCTCCATCCCCCCATCCGCCATCCCTCTCCCCTTCCCTCCCTTGCAATCTCCGTCAGTCCCTTCCTCCTTCCTTCCCTACCAAGGTCTCCCTCCCTTCCCTACCAAGGTCTCCCTCCCTTCTTCCCTACCAAGGTCTCCGTTCCTCCCTCCTTCCCTACCAAGGTCTCCCTCCCTACTTCCCTACCAAGGCCTACCTCCCTCCTTCCCTACCAAGGTCTACCTCCCTCCTTCCCTACCAAGGTCTCCCTCCCTCCTTCCCTACCAAGGCCTCCCTCCCTCCTTCCCTACCAAGGCCTTCCTCCTTCCCTACCAAGGCCTTCCTCCTTCCCTACCAAGGTCTCCCTCCCTCCTTCCCTACCAAGGCTACCTCCCTCCTTCCCTACCAAGGCCTCCCTCCCTCCTTCCCTACCAAGGCCTTCCTCCTTCCCTACCAAGGCCTTCCTCCTTCCCTACCAAGGCCTTCCTCCTTCCCTACCAAGGCCTTCCTCCTTCCCTAACAAGGTCTCCCTCCCTACTTCCCTACCAAGGTCTCCGTTCCTCCCTCCTTCCCTACCAAGGTCTCCGTTCCTCCCTCCTTCCCTACCAAGGCCTACCTCCCTCCTTCCCTACCAAGGCCTACCTCCCTCCTTCCCTACCAAGGCCTACCTCCCTCCTTCCCTACCAAGGCCTACCTCCCTCCTTCCCTACCAAGGCTTCCCTCCCTCCCTGCAACACTACCCGTCCCTGCCCCCTTCCCTAGCTCAATTTCCTTCCCTCCCTCTGATCTCCGTCCTTCCTTCCCTTGCAGTTTCCCTCTTCTTTTGTCGCTTCACGGTCATCTCTCCCTCCGTCTACCCCGACTATTCACTCTTATCCCTTCGCTCTCTCTCTCTCTCTCTCTCTCTCTCTCTCTTCTCTCTCTCTCTCTCCTCTCTCTTCTCTCTCTCTCTTTCTCTCTCTCTCTCTCTCTCTCTCTCTCTCTCTCCCCTCTCTCTCTCTCTCTCTCTCTCTCCCCTCTCTTCTCTCTCTCTCTTCTCTCTCTCTCTTCTCTCTCTCTCTCTCTCTCTCTCTCTCTCTCTCTCTCTCTCTCTCTCTCTCTCTCCCCTCTCTCTCTCTCTCTCTCTCTCTCACTACAGGTATATGAACATGGTATACAGGCCTAACTGACATCAATGACATACTATTATACTGTGCTATATCATACCTTGTAATGCATTACAGTTTCATTATAGTCAATTACGTTAGCTTCCATTCCAATATTCTACTTATGTATGTTATGTTTAATTGTTGTGTACTTTGACATTGTATAGAATCAGCCCAAGCCGTACACCTGCCGTCTCTAGTTTGTATTAGCTGTATGTCGGGATGACATACGTTAGCGTCGCCGAGCTCTCAGTAGTATCAGTTCCCAGTAGTACCAGTAACCAGTTACCAGTAGTATGACTACCAACCGTCTGTGTGAATCACTGTTATTCACTGACGTTACAGCTGACCATAGCAGTTTTTGAACGCCGCTCACCCCTGGGACCCAATTCGTGAGTCAGTCTTAAGATAGAGAGCAGAGAGGCAGAGCGGGCCTGTGCTTCCATATATTCCGTTAGTGTTATTACCCAATACACACACACACACACACACACACACACACACACACACACACACACACACACACACACAAAGACAGGATGTTCCAGAGATGGGACACAGCAACAAGGGGACACAGTTGGAAGTTGAAGACAGATGAATCACAGGGATGTTAGGAAGTATTTCTTCAGCCACAGAGTAGTCAGGAAGTGGAATAGTTTGGGAAACGATGCAGTGGAGGTAGGATCCATACACAGCTTTAAGCAGAGGTATGATAAAGCTCATGGTTCAGGGAGAGTGACCCAGTAGCGACTAGTGAAAAGGCGGGGGCAGGAGCTGTGACTCGACCCCTGCAACCACAACTAGGTGAGTACACACAGACACACACAGTGTCTTTTCCAGGGCACTTCTCTCCTGATTGATCTGTACAGAGTTGATTGATCTTATAATGTAGATAAGAGCACGAACTAACGGCTTCACATTCACCAGTGTAAGCTGCAATCAGGAATAATTTATTGTACCGCACTGGAAAAAAAAACTCGTAAAGAAATGGGAATCCCAGCGACAAATAGGAAAAGAAGGAAGGAAAGGGCGCTGAATAAGAGGAAGACATATGGATGGCTAGAGCAAGATAGGATACTAAGTGGATTTAAATAGAGCTCGGAAGAAGACGCAGTAACAAAGCTAAAGAGATGGAGGAGCTGGAGAAAAAAGTATTGGATTGAAGGAAGACACTGGAGGAAAGGGGAATATGTGTTAAAGATAAGGTGCATTTGCTGAAAGAGGGTTAAGAGAGTAGAAGAAGGAACTAAATAAATGAAGGGAAAGGGGAGGGAGGCGGGAATAATGAGAAAGACAGAAATAAGGGAAGAGAAAGGTAAGACGACCTTGCTTAAATGTTTTCAGGAAAGCTAGAGGTAAAAGAGGCAAGAAGAACAGCAAAAGGACTGTTACCAATAAACATTATAAACGGGATGGAAAGAGAGAGGAAGATGATGACAAAATATACCAAGTCAAATTGATTCTTACAACAGAAATGGCCGAGACACGATTATTAATGTAAAACTGTTAAGTCAGATACAGGTGAAGCAGAATACGAGAAGCACCTGTGTGCCAGTGACCCATGAGTGCTGAGTTTTCAATCCCTTTTGGTAGTAAACATGTGGAAGAACAGTTCGGGAAAGAAGGGAGAACCCAGACCCCAGGAGAGGAGACTACTCTAGTATGAAAAATTTTAATACAGTTCAGTGGGAAGGGGAACTGGAAAGGAAAATGCTGGGAGGCGGAGGAAAAATTCATAGTAGCAAAAGAAACAATGATAAGAATAGAGTGAGATGATTGTTCATACAGAGAATCAGATAGTCAAAAACTAGAAGTGCAAAAGCATGAAAAAAATAAAGAATAAGAATAGCAGAAAACTGGGAAGCAAGAAGAAGAGCCAGAAATAAATTCGTTTAGATGAGAAGCTGAGCGGCATTTTGAGAATGACAACATCAAAAGTCAGATTTGATTTAAAGTTGCTGTTGAGTCACAATAACTTTAAGACGACAGCAAAGAGTCAGGTAATAAGAGTGAAGAAGGATAGAGAACTCACAAAAAATGGTCAGGAAATCTGCGAGGAACTAAACAAAATATTTAAGGAGGTATTGGTTAACAAGAAAGGAACATCCAAATGTCAGGGAAAAAAAGTACACCAATGATTTAACAATTAAAACAGGAAAAAAAAGTGAAGAAAAATACTGACGAGCTGTGGGAAAGGGAAATGGGACCGTTATCCCCTTTTTGCCCCTGAAAGGGGGAACAGGGACCGAAACAAGGCACTTTTTAAAGGTATGGAGGACAGCAAACTACCCCCAAATATTTGAGAAATGGGCAGACTGGAAAAGAGTGTCTTTTTTAATGTAAGTTGTGAACATAGGGGAGAAAACTTAAATTGGGGGGGGGGGGAAAGTAAGAAGGGAAAAAACAAAAAAAAAAATGGGGTTTCCAAAAAAGGTTATTGGAATTCAATCCATCGAAAAAGGGTTTATAAAAATTTGGGGTGGGCAAAGGAGATAGAAAAAAAAATACAGGTTTGGGAAAAAATTTTCCCAAACCACTTTCAGAATACCTCGAGAGAGGTAATTAAATTTATAACCTAGATCACATCAACCGAAAAACCCTTTTGGATTTTTGGGGGTAAAAATGGCCCTCCATTTTTTTCTGGCAGAGCAATTTAGAAATATACCATTTTTATAGATTTGTAGATTTTCCACCGCTTAGAAATTTCTTTCCTAAGTAATCACTTAACCATTTCCCGGGGGAGAAAAGAAAACTCGCTCTCCACGGGCAACCGCTTATTTTACTCTCATAAAAACTCAGTAATAATTTAATAAGTTTAATAGAAAATAATGCTAAATATTGAAAGAAATACAGTCCATTCCCCCCCAAAAATACACTGCAGCTGTACGCGTCGATAATCTAAGTTAGCTTTGGTAAATCTCATTGAAAATTATATAAAAAGGTAGGGTTAAATTTGGAGTTAAGTCAGTGTGGAACCCCAACATGAAAAGAGTCAAGAACTAAAAAAAGCCCCTTAGTTTTGAATAGATGTCCGAAAGTGAGGGGTTGTGTCCCATGAGAAAGACAAAGGGGGTTAAAAACTGATAAAAAAAAGGGGGGGGGGACTGGGGTTTTGAAAAACAGGTAAAAATTCGAGGTATTGTAAATGAAAAAGATGAGGGGAGGAGGGAAACAGTACACAGGAACAAAGGGAAGTTAAGACAAGATAAATAAAAAAATGTTCGAAATTTTTTATTAAACCCTCGGAGGGGTCGGAAGTGGAAAAAAATATTGTTGATAAATACCTCTTCGTTTAAAGATTTGGGACATAGACAAAAGACCTTTTCAATAGTAAACAAGAACTATTTTTTTAGACCTTGTTGTGAGGTCCCTTTTTTTTAATCGTCTTGGGTAGGGGGAAGACGTGGACCCCTTGTAGCCTTGTGGTAAAGGAAAAAGCCCGTTGTGTGCCCCCCTAGACAGAGGGTCTGTGACTGATATTTTAAGAGCTGGGGGATGGGGGAGGGGAAAACACAGCGAATGTGGTGGGGGGCAAAAACACAGCAGTAACTGTGTTGGAGGCAGCACGCATAATATGTTGGAGGGGAAGACACAGCAGTAATGTGTTGCAGGGAAGACGCAGCATAAAGGGTGGAGGCAAACACAGCAGTAAAAGGGTAGGGCAAGACCGCATAAATGTGTTGGGGGCAAGACGCGCAGTAACTGGGTGGAGGGAAGAACAGCAGTAACTTGGGGAGCAAGACGCAGCATAATTGGTAGGAAGACACAACGTAACTGTGGGGGGGAAGACACAGCCCGTAACTGGTTGGAGGGAAGACCGAGTAATGTGGTGGAGGCAAGACCAGCATAATTTTGGGGGAGGCAAGACGCGCAGTAAATGTGGTGGAGGCAAGAACAGCGTAATGTGTTTGGGGGCAAGAGGCAGTAAACTGTGGTGGGGGCAAGACACAGCAGTAACTGGGTGGAGGCAAGACACAGCCCGAACTTTGGGGGAGGGAAGAGCAGCATAAGTGTGGGGGGGCGAGACACAGCATAACTTGGGGGAGGTAAGACACGCGTAAAAGTGGTGGGGGGCAAGACACAGCAGTAAAGTGGGGGGCAAGACACAGAGTAACGTGGTGGAGGAAGACACAGCAGTAACTGTGTTGGAGCAAAACGCAGCAGTAAGGTGGTGGAGGCAAGAGCAGGTAACTTGGTGGAGGGAAAAATCACAGTAAAATGTGGGGGGCAAGACACCATAACGTGGGGAGGCAAAAGCAGTAACTTGGGGGAGGCAAACCAGCAGTAAAATGTGGGGGAGGCAAACACACAGAACTGTCGTGGACCCAAACACAGCATAACGTGGTGGGGGAAGAACAGCATAACTGTGGGGGGGCAAGACACAAAAGAACTGTGGTGGGGGCAAGACACAGCAGTAAATTGGGGAGGCAAGACGCAGCATAAAAAGTGCTGGGGGCAGACACCAGAACTGTGGTAGAGGCAAGACCAGCAGTAACTGGTTGGAGGCAAAACACGCAGTAACTTGGTGGAGGTAAAACAAGCATAACTGGTTTTTAGGGAAGACGCAGCAGTAAGTGTGGTGGAGGCAAGACGCAGCAGTAAATGTGGTGGGGGCAAGACCCATAACTGTGGTGGGGGCAAGACACAACAGTAACTGGGGGGGAGGGAAAACACAGCAGAACGTGGGGGAAAACACTAAAGTGGGGAGGCAAACCGCATAACTGTGGTGGAGCAAGACACAGCTAAATGTGGTGGAGGCAAGACCAGCAGCTGGCTGGGGAAAAACGCATAACTGGGTAGAGGCAAGACACAGCATAACTGTGTTGGGGGCAAGACACAGCAGTAAAGGGTAGAGGCAAGCACAGCAGTAAAGTGGGGGAGGCAAAAGGGAAAAGAGTAACTGTGGTGGAGGCAGACCCCAGAGTAACTGTGTGGGGGGAAGACAGGAACATAACTTTCTGGAGGGAAGACACGCAGAACTGGGTGGAGGGAAACCAGCATAACTGTGGTGGAGGGAAGACAGCAGAATGTGGTGGAGGGAAACGCACAGTAAAAATGTGGGGAGGGAAAAGCCAAAATAATGTGGGGAGTAAGACACAGCATAACTGTGGGGAGCAAGAAAAGCAGCAAACTGTGTTTGGGGGCAAGACGCAGGGATAACTGTGGGAGGCAAGCACAGCGTAACTGTGGTAAGGAAGATAGCAGCAACTGTGGTAGAGGCAAGGAGCGCAAATGTGGGGAAGGCAAGACAAGCAGAACGTGGTGGAGGCAAGAACAGCACAACTTTTGGAGGCCCAAAACACAGCGCAATGTGTTGGAGGCAAACGCAGCCAACTGTTTGGAGGCAAAAAGCAGCAGTAAAGTTGTAGGGCAAATGCAGCAGAACTGTGGTAGAGGCAAGAACAGATAACGTGGTGGGGGAAGCACGCGCAATGTGTTGAGGCAAGAGCGCAGAATGTTTGGGGGCAAGACGAGCAGAAAAAGTGGTAAGGGAAGGGACAGCTAACTGGGTGAGGGAAAAGCGAGAAATTGGTGGAGGCAAATCCAGCCTGTGGTGGGGGCAAAACGCAGCAGTAACTGTGGTGGGCAAAAACAAACTGTGGGGAGGGAAGTTTCAGCAGCAACTGTGGGGAGGGAAGACGCAGCAGTAACTGTGGTTAAAGGGAAGACGCAGCAGCAACTGTGGTGAGGCAGAGCAGCAGCAAAAAAAGTTTGTAAGGGAAACACAGCACAAGTGTTGGGGGCAAAATGCAAACAGCAAATGTTGGGAGAGGCAAGACACGCAGTAACTGGGTAGAGGCAAAATGCAGCGAACGTGGGAGAGGCAAGACGCAGCAGTAACTGTGGTAGAGGCCCAAAAGCAGCAGTAAATGTGGAGAGGCAAGCGCAGCAGTAATGTGGTAAGGCAAGTGCAGCACAAATTGGTGGAGGCAAGAGCGCAGTAACTGTGGTGGGCAAGACGCAGAGTACGTGGGAGAGGGGCCCCGCGTAACTGTGGTGGAGGCAAGAGCAGCGCAACTGTGGTAGAGGCAGGCCACAGCTAACTGTGGGAGAGGCAAGACGCACAGCAACCGTGGGGGAGGCAAAAACGCATAGCAATGTGGTGGAGGCAAGACGCAGAGCAAACTGTGGTGAGACAAGACGCAGCGCAACTGTGGGGGAAGGGAACGCAGCACAACTGTGGGGAGGCAAGACACAGCATAAATGTGGTGGGGGCAAGACAGTAGAAAAGTGGTGGGCAAGCACAGCAGTAAAGGGTGGAGGCAAACGCAGTAAAATGTGGTGGAGGCAAAAAAAACACAAAATTAAAAAGTGGGGAGGAAGAAAAGCAAAAACTGTGGTGGAGGGAAAACAAACAGTAATGTGGGAAGGCAAAAACACAGCATAACTGTGGTGGGGCAAGCGCGGCATAACTGTGCTGGGGGCAAAGACAAGCAGTAATGTGGTAGAGGCCAGCCCCAAAAGTAACCTGTGTTGGAGAAAAAAACAGCAGTAATGTGGTAGGGCAAGCACAGCATAACTGGGTGGGGGCAAGACCAGCAGTAACTGGGTGGAGCAAGACACAGCATAAATCTGGAGGGAAAACAGAGCAGTAACTGTGCTGGGGGAAAAACACAGGTAACTGTGTTGGGGGCAAGACACCAGTAAATGTGGTGGGGAAAACCAGCAGTAACTGTGGTGGAGGCAAGACCAGCAGTAAAATGTGGGGAGGAAGACGCAGAGAACGTGGTGGAGGCAAAACGCAGCTAACTGTGGTGGAGGTAGCACGCAGTAATTGGGGGGAGGCAAGACGCAGCAGTAACTGTGGTAAGGCAAGACACAGCATAACTGGGTGGGCAGGGTGCAGCACAACTGTGGTAGAGGCAAGACGCGCGTACTGTTGTAGAGGCAAAACAGCGCAACTGTGTTGGGGGGAAGATGCAGCAGCAATGTGTTTGGGGGCAAAACCAGCAGTAAAGGGTAAGGGGGAAAACACAGCAGTAACTGTGGTAGGGCAAATGCAGCAGCAACTGTGGGAGAGGCAAGACGCGCAGCAACTGTGGTGAGGGAAAGCAGCAGTAATGTTGTAGAGGCAAGAACAGCGCAACGGTTGGAGGCAAACGCAGCAGCAACTGTGTTGGAGACAAACGCAGCAGTAATTTGGAGAGGCAAGCACAGCAGTAACTGGTGAGGCAAAGCAGCAGCAACTGTGGGGGGAGGGAAGTGCAGCACAACTGTGGGGGAGGCAAAAGCAGCAGTAACTGTGGGGGAGGCAAAACAACAGCACGTGGTGGAGGGGAAGAGCAGCGAATGTGGGGAGGGAAGGAGCAGTAAAATGTGGTAGAGCAAGACACGCAAACTGTGGTAGAGGCAAGATGCAGCAGCAAATGTGGGAGACAAGAGCAGCGCAATTTTGGGGAAGCAAGACGCACAGTAACTGTTGTAGAGGCAAGACACGCAGCAACGTGTTGGGGCAAGATGCAGCAGCAATGTGTAGAGGCAGCAAGCAGAACGTGGTAGAGGGATGCGCAGCAACTGTGGTAGAGGCCAAAACGCACCCGTAACTGTGGGGAGGGGAAAACGCAGAGTAATGTGGGAGAGGCAAGAGCAGCAGCAACTGTGGTGGAGCAAAACGCAGCAGTAACTTTGGGGGGGGCAAGACGCGCAGTAACTGTGTGAGGGAGGCCACAGCAGTAACTGTGGGGAGGCAAAGCAGCAGCAAATGTGGTAAGGAGGGCCCCAGCAGTAACTTGGTAAGGGGGAAGAGCAGCACAACCGTGGTGGAGGCAAGAGAGCAGCAAGGGTGGGGGCAAACGCGCAGCAACTGTGGTGAGACAGAGCAGCAGAACTGTGGGAGACAAGACGCAGACAAAAATTTTGGGAAGGGAAGACACAGGCAACTGTGGGAGAGGCAAGAACAGAGCAATGTGGTAGAGGAAAGCGCGCAACTGTGGTAGGGCAAAAAAACGCACAATTGGTACCTGGAGGTTTCCCGGGGACTGGAGGTTATTCCGGGGTCAACGCCCCCCGGCCGGGCCATGACCCGGGCCCCCCGAGGGTCAGGGCCCGATCAACCGGCTGTTACGTGGCGCACGCATCCAAAGCGAGCCAACCCGGGATCCCACGACTTTGGTATCGTCCACTCTCTCTTTAAAAGGGGCCCCCGGGGTTTATGGCAATTCTCCCCAATGCTTGTGGGGGTGTTTTTAAACATTTTGGGCCCGGGGCATTATGGTTTTTCCCCTTATGTACCAATGGGGCCCCACTTTTTATTGGGGGCATTTTTTCTTTGCCTGCCCAGTCTTTTTTCTTTCATAGGGAGTGAGTTCTGTGTGAGATTGGGGACATTCCTTCCAAAAATTTTTCCCAAATGTAGATTATGTAATCTCCCCTCCTGCGTTCCAACGAGTACAAGTCAAGTGCTCCCAAGGGGTTCCCCCTATTAAAGGGGCTGAAAGAAAATATACAGCATAAAAGGGTCTCGTACCTCTCGACTTTCGTTTCACCCGCTTTGAATGGAAAGTTAATTACAGCAGTATTCCCGCCCGGGAAAAAATGATTTTATAAGGATCATCATGGGGTTGGTCTTCGTTTTGAAAGTTCTCTTATCCATCCCATCATTTTTTTTCACGGCGATCGTGGCAGTTGTATTCTTGAAAGTGAATCCTCAGAATTACTACTCCGGGCCCCCTTAATTAGTTTTTCGCCTATTGTTCCGGGGTCAGTATATATACTCATACTACTGCATACTTCTGCATACTATGTATACTAACAACTGTGGTAGAGGCAAGACCAGCAGCAATGTGGTAGGGCAAGAAAACAAACAGCAACTGTGGGAAGGAAGAGCAGCACAACTGTGGTAGAGGGAAGACACAGCACAAAATGTGGTAAGGCAAGAGCAGCGCAAAAATGTGGTAGAGGCAAGACCAGCAGCAACGTAGTTAAAGGGAAAACACAGCAGCAACTGTGGTTGAGGCAAGACACAGCCAAAGTGGAGAGGCAAGGGCCAGCAGCAACTGTGTAGAGGGAAGACGCGCGCAACTGTGGTAGAGGCAAGACCAAACACAACTGTGGTAAGGCAAGACCCCGCAGCAAATGTGGGGAGAGGCAAGAACAGCAGTAATGTAAATCTTTATTTGCACAAAAATTTTCTAAGCGTGATTAATTAGTTTGCCCCTTTAAATTTAAAATTTGGTTGATTCCCCGTATAATAAAATTATAAAAATTTTGTACGAAAAATCCCTGACCCCCTTTTTAAAAAATAAATTTTTTATTTTCTTTTATTATAATTTGGACTTATTACTGAACCTTCCTTAGGTAATAGTGGTTAATATAATCCCTTAAAAGTGAATTACTAAGTGGTAAGGAGGCTTCTTCACTTAAGTAGGTTTCAGAAGTGTCAACCCTTAGGTGGCCACTTGAGAAGAGGTAGGTAAGTGGAATGTTAAATTTATTAATTCTGCCGCGGGTCGCTGTATAACCTTTGTGGTTTAGCGCTTCTTTTTGAGCATAATAATAATCTGCCACGGGTAATGGGTGTCACACTCGTTCATCACCGGCATGACACTGTACAGTAGAGTGGTAAAGGCAACACTCTTACATAGCTTTAAGAATAAGTATGGTAGGGCTCATAATGCCAGGAGGGAGAGAGTAAACTTTGTAGTGGCCAGCAAGAAGGCTGATCCAGGAGCTGAGACTAGAACCCTGCAACCACAAATCGGTGAGTACACAGACTCAGGTATGGGCGAGGTGGTGGGGGCAGCCATGGCAGGATAACATCATTCGTTCTGGCGCCGTCAGACCCAGTCTCCAATGGTAATGGTAGCCACAGGGTTCACTACCACAGTCTCCAATGGTAATGGTAGCCACAAGGTTGACTACCACAGTCTCCAGTGGTAATGGTAGTCCAAGGTTCACTACCACAGTCTCCAATGATAGTCCTAAGCTTCACTCACTTCCATAGTCTTCAGTGGTAGTCCTAAGGTTCACTCACTCCCATAGTCTCCAATGGTAGTCCCAAGGGTCACTCCCATAATCTCCAGTGGTAGTCCTAAGGTTTGCTCCCACAGTTTCCAGTGGTAATGGTAGTACAAGGATCACCTTCAGTCTGCAATGGTAATGGTAGTACAAGGATCACTTTCATTCTGCATTGGTAATGGTAGATCACCCACAGTCTCCAATGGTAATGGTAGAACCTGAGATTCTCTTTCAAAAAACGGCATCAAATTGACGCTCACACTTATACCCCTGTTGCCCGCAGCCTTCGTGTGTTATTGGAGGAGAGGGAACACGAAAGACGTAACCAGCGTCACGCTGCTTCGCTCTTATTCCCTAAGTAGCTAGAGGTGAAAGTGGGGGAATATAGGGTGTAAACATGTAATAAACTTTTATGGAGGGGCTGGAAGAGAGAGTGAGAGAGAGTGAAAGAGAGAGTGAGAGAGAGAGAGAGTGAGAGAGGGTCAGAGTGGAAGTCAATAATATAGACAATATATGTTGGATACAAATGACATTTAATACAATAATGGATAAGTTAATTTAAACATGAATATAAGATTGAAGTACACTAGAGTTGACCATATGATGTTTATATTGAACCTCATTGAACAAGCAATGGTCAGGGGAAGGAACATTGTTATAAAAACATGAAAGAGATCGTTATAGAACATTGAACAAGTAATGTTCAGAGCAACATTGTTACAGAACATTGAACAAGTAATGTCCAGAGCAACATTGTTACAGAACATTGAACAAGTAATGTCCAGAGCAACATTGTTACAGAACATTGAACAAGTAATGTCCAAAGCAACATTGTTACAGAACATTGAACAAGTAATGTCCAGAGAAACAGTTATAGAACATTGAACAAGTAATGTCCAGAGAAACAGTTATAGAACATTGAACAAGTAATGTCCAGAGCAACATTGTTACAGAACATTGAACAAGTAATGTCCAGAGAAACAGTTATAGAACATTGAACAAGTAATGTCCAGAGAAACAGTTATAGAACATTGAACAGGTAATGTCCAGAGAAACAGTTATAGAACATTGAACAGTAGTGTCCAGAGAAACAGTTATAGAACATTGAAAATATAGTCAGAAAACATTTTTTTAAGAAACACTGAACAAACTAATGTCCAAAAACATATGACATTGACGGCTTTCCTTGTAACAGTATTAACATTAACAATATTGACAGAGACTTAGAATTTAAAATAAGGCTTGAAAACATTGAAAAATGACAAAAGTACAAAACAATTGTCGGTCTATGCGGTATTCGAGAAATATGCGAGCTGGGAGGCAGCCGGGTAGAATAGATTAGTTTCAAAATTGGAAACCAATCCAAGGACAGTGAGGATCATGCGAGCATGGCTGTCAACTCTGAATACCTCATACATCCAACCACAGACTGACCCCACCGCACACTCCACCTAACCCCCACAAACCCCCACCAACCCAAACACACACACACACACACACACACACACACACACACACACACGTAGAACTGGCAGGGAAGCCAGTTAATGAGATGATGGAATATGTAGCAACAATATGCAAGGAGGCTGAGGAGAGGTTTGTACCCAAGGGTAACAGGAATAATGAAAAAGCCAGGATGAGCCCATCGTTCACTCAAAGGTGCAGGGAGGCAAAAACCAAGTGTGCTAGGGAATGGAAGAAATATAGAAGGCAAAGGACCCAGGAGAATAAGGAGAGCAGTCGTAGAGCCAGAAACGAATATGCACAGATAAGAAGGGAGGCCCAACGACAATATGAAAACGATATAGCAGCGAAAGCCAAATCTGACCCGAAACTGTTATACAGCCACATCAGGAGGAAAACAACAGTCAAGGACCAGGTAATCAGGCTAAGGAAGGAAGGGGGAGAGACAACAAGAAATGACCGTGAAGTATGTGAGGAACTCAACAAGAGATTCAAAGAAGTGTTCACAGAGGAGACAGAAGGGGCTCCAGAAAGACGGAGAGGTGCAGCACACCACCAAGTGCTGGACACAGTGCACACAACCGAGGAAGAAGTGAAGAGGCTTCTGAGTGAGCTAGATACCTCAGATAACAGATAACATCTCCCCATGGGTCCTGAGAGAGGGAGCAGTGGCGCTATGTGTACCCCTAACAACAATATTCAATACATCTATCGAAACAGGGAGATTGCCTGAGGCATGGAAGACAGCAAATGTAGTCCAATCTTTAACAAAAGGAGACAGACATGAAGCACTAAACTACAGACCAGTGTCACTGACATGTATAGTATGCAAAATCATGGAGAAGATTATCAGGAGAAGAGTGGTGGAACACCTAGAAAGGAATGATCTCATCAACAGCAGCCAACATGGTTTCAGGGACGGGAAATCCTGTGTCACAAACCTACTGGAGTTCTATGACATGGTGACAGCAGTAAGACAAGAGAGAGATGGGTGGGTGGATTGCATATTCTTGGATTGCAAGAAGGCGTTTGACACAGTTCCACACAAGAGATTAGTGCAAAAACTGGAGGACCAAGCAGGGATAACAGGGAAGGCACTACAATCAGGGCCAGATTAAGAAGTCTCCAGGCCCTAGGCTCTTCAGATTGGCGGGGCCCCTTTGAGTTACGGGTAAGCGAAGCGACCCCTTCCAGCTTGGGTCGGTGTGAGCCTGTTTAAGGTCTAATTAAATACATTCTGGCTATTTAGATTAAATTTAATAGGGAAAGTACATCAAGACAACCAAAACCATTTACCAACAGCCATTATAATTATCTTGTTAAATCATGCATTTTAAAGAGAATAAACTCAAGACAGCATAGTATTACTAGATTAGGCTATTAAGTAGTGACATCATGTACCTATTATATTCAGCATAACCACTACAGCACTATTATTCCCTTTATAAATCACTGACCATTATTATCATTGCATCATGCATAAGACTATCAAATCATATAAACTCAAGAAAGTAAAGAATTGTTTATATTCACAGGCACTTCTTAAACTTTTTTCTGGATTTCATATTGGCAAAATCATCAATTATATTCTGAAAATCAATATTTCTTGTTAGATCAGACTCAGTGGTCAACAAGGCTAGGTTACACAATTTGTCTTGCCTCATTGTTGAACGGAGCTGGTTTTTCACTCTTTTCAAAACAGAAAATGAACGTTCTCCTTCACAGTTAGTAGCTGGAAGTGTTAGGTAAAGGCGATACACTATGTCAACATTAGGGAAGGTTTCTGAGATACCTGCATTTCTTAAATGTTTCAAAGCAGCTGAGGGCGCACATTTTTCAGGTGGAGCTTTAATCTGAATCATATACCCAGAAAAATGAACTTTTCTTCAACAATGTGTCCTGAACATCTGCTGAAAGGTGTTGTTGCAACTTTAATGCAGCTTCTCTCAATTCTGCATCTGGCATAGTAGTAATTTTGAACAGAAATCCAAACTTGTCATTGAGATTCTGGTAGATTTCTTTTATTTTCACCAATTCTGTAATCAGTGAATCCAGAATGACGAAGTATGTAGCTGTCTTACATTTCTGCCTTGGTAGCAACACAATTTCATTGTCTGGCTCTTCAAAATTGCGTTTCCTCTTCCTTGACCGCTGATGATCAGCCCGGTAACTGTAGTCTTTCACCAGCAATTTAGCTTTCTCTTCAAACATTTCAAAAGCTTCATCATTGCGAAGTGAGCTTACAAATTCCACTAAGCCTGCATAGAGGTTAGCACAAGTAGCCATTTTAATTTTAATTTTCTGAAGTGTCTTGTTCGTGGCATTTAACCGTTCCAGTATACAGTCCCAAAGCACACAGAGTAAGGCCAATTCAAAATCTTCCAATTTTGATGCTAAGCTGGCTCTTCATCCTCTGCTATTTGGATCAAAGCAGAACGTATTTCAGCAAAGCTGTCTTTCAAAGCATGTGTTGCATCATGCTGCGCTGACCACCTTGTTGTTGATAATGCACTTGCACCATGTGCGCAGTCTTGGATGAGCCCCTGAACGCCTTGGACCGCGGGGCCCCCAAATGCGAGGGCCCTAGGCAAATGCCTAGTTTGCTTATGCGGTAATCCGGCCCTGTCGATCATGGAATACTTGTCAGGAAGACAGCAGCGAGTCATGGTACGTGGCGAGGTGTCAGAGTGGGCACCTGAGACCAGCGGTGTCCCACATGGGTCAGTCCTAGGACCAGTGCTGTTTCTGGTATTTGTGAACGACATGACGGAAGGAATAGACTCTGAGGTGTCCCTGTTTGCAGATGACGTGAAGTTGATGAAAATAATTCACTCGATCGAAGACCAGGCAGAACTACAAAGGGATCTGGACAGGCTGCAGACCTGGTCCAGCAATTGGCTCCTGGAGTTCAATCCCACCAAGTGCAAAATCATGAAGATTGGGGAAGGGCAAAGAAGACCGCAGACAGAGTACAGTCTAGGGGGCCAGAGACTACAAACCTCACTCAGGGAAAAAGATCTTGGGGTGAGTATAACACCAGGCACATTTCCTGAAGCGCACATCAACCAAATAACGGCTGCAGCATATGGGCGCCTAGCAAACCTCAGAACAGCATTCCGACACCTTAATAAGGAATCGTTCAGGACCCTGTACACCGTGTACATTAGGCCCATATTGGAGTATGCGGCACCAGTTTGGAACCCACACCTAGCCAAGCACGTAAAGAAACTAGAGAAAGTGCAAAGGTTTGCAACAAGACTAGTCCCAGAGCTAAGAGGTATGTCCTACGAGGAGAGGTTAAGGGAAATCAACCTGACGACACTGGAGGACAGGAGAGATAGGGGGACATGATAACGACATACAAAATACTGAGAGGAATTGACAAGGTGGACAAAGACAGGATGTTCCAGAGATTGGACACAGTAACAAGGGGACACAGTTGGAAGTTGAAGACACAGATGAATCACAGGGATGTTAGGAAGTATTTCTTCAGCCACAGAGTAGTCAGGAAGTGGAATAGTTTGGGAAGCGATGTAGTGGAGGCAGGATCCATACATAGCTTTAAGCAGAGGTATGATAAATCTCACGGTTCAGGGAGAGTGACCTAGTAGCGACCAGTGAAGAGGCGGGGCCAGGAGCTCGACTCGACCCCTGCAGCCTCAACTAGGTGAGTACACACAGGAGGCAGGAACCATACATAGTTTTAAGACGAGGTATGATAAAGCTCAGGGACAGGGAGGACTCAGTAGCGGTCAGTGAAAAGGCGCGGCCAGGAGCTGAGCCTCGACCCCTGCAACCACAATTAGGTGAGTACACACACACACACTATTTCTGTTCGCAGGTGGTGTGAAACTAATGAGTGTGCCAGCAGACGTGGACCGGGAAAGGCTACGAAGGGATCTGGACAAGGTGAAGGCCTGTGAAGAGCTCTGTTCCACATGGCACAGTACTCGCCCCCATCTTATTCCTTATCCTCATATCAGACATAAACAGAGATATACACCACAGCACCGTATCATCCTTTGCGGATGATACTAGGATCTGCATGAGGCTGTCATCTGCTGAGGACGCGGTTAACCTCCAAGAAGATATAAACGAAGTTTTCCAGTGGGCAACGGTAAACAATATGATGTTCAATGAGGACAAATTCCAACTACTCCGTTATGGAAAACTGGATGAGATAATAACTAGAACAGAGTATACTACTGACTCCGGCCATACAATAGAGCGGAAAAATAATGTAAGGGACCTGGGAGTAGTAATGTCTGAGGATCTCACTTTCAAGGATCACAACAGTGCCACGATCGCACGTGCAAAGAAAATGATAGGATGGATAATGAGAACTTTCAAAACGAGAGATGCCAAGCCCATGATGATCCTTTTCAAATCACTTGTTCTCTCTAGGCTGGAATACTGCTGTACATTAACATCTCCATACAAAGCAGGTGAAATCGCAGATCTAGAGAGTGTACAGAGATCCTTTACTGCACGTATAAGTTCTGTCAAGCACCTTAACTACTGGGAACGCTTGGAAGCACTTGACTTGTACTCGTTGGAACGCAGGAGGGAGAGATATATCATAATCTACACTTGGAAAATCTTGGAAGGAATGGTCCCAAATCTGCACACAGAAATCACTCCCTACGAAAGTAAAAGACTGGGCAGGCGATGCAAAATGCCGCCAATAAAAAGTAGGGGCGCCATTGGTACACCAAGAGAAAACACCATAAGTGTCCGGGGCCCAAAACTGTTTAACAGCCTCCCATCAAGCATTAGGGGAATTGCCAATAAACCCCTGGCTGCCTTCAAGAGAGAGCTGGACAGATACCTAAAGTCAGTGCCGGATCAGCCGGGCTGTGGCTCGTACGTCGGACTGCGTGCGGCCAGCAGTAACAGCCTGGTTGATCAGGCCCTGATCCATCGGGAGGCCTGGTTATGGACCGGGCCGCGGGGGCGTTGATCCCCGGAATAACCTCCAGGTTACCTCCAGGTCAAACAAGTGGCTACTTGAGTTTAACCTCAGCAAAGTTATGAAGTTTGGGGAAGGGCGAAAAGACCACAGACGGAGTACAGGCTCGGGAGGCAAAGGCTGCAAACCTCGTTCAAGGAAGGCCTTAGAGTGAGTATTATACCGAGCATATCTCCTGAGGCGCACATCGACCAAATAACTGCTGAAGCAGATGCTCGTCTGGCAATTCTAAGACTAGCTTTTAGACATCAGAGGAGTCATTCATCACACTACACAGTGTACAGGACGCTGAACTCAATCAAAAAGCCCGGAATCAATCCTGGGCGAGGTGAGACTTAGTGCACATCTTCTAACGCCTGTTTCCCCTGTTTTATTACCAGTAAGTAGGCATCTCATGTTTTAGTCGACTGTTATGGGTGGCATCCTGGGAAGGAGAACGTAATGACCACAATGGTAATAAGCCACACTGTCTTTGCTGGGTTAATAACCCTCCTGGGTTAATCCAGATAGTCTTCTTCATAGGTGAGTGGTATATTGACCGACTGTATTAATGTTGGTAGAATTACCCACAATATGTTAGGTAAAAGGACACATGTGCAACTAATGTGACATTGTCCATGTATTGTTTGTAACGGCTTAATAAAGTTCCTGGAGAGCGAAACGTTGCCACAATAAAATGGCACATTAGTTGCACGTATGTCCTTTTACCTAATATATTGACTGAGTTTTAAAAATATTATTATTACTATTATTATCATCATCGTCATCATCATCATCATCATCATCATCATCATCATCATCATCATCATCATCATCATCATCATCATCATCATCATCATCATCATCATCATCATCATCATCATCATCATCATCATCATCATCATCATCATCATCATCTAAGGGCAGCTTTAAACCCATAGGGGTTATACAGTTGATAAGTAAAGACACGTTTCAGCTACAAAGTAAGCTTCAGTCAAGTACAGAGAAGGCAGCATAAGCATTAGAGATGTAGAGACGACGTAATCATTTATACAGTACCTGCGAAATAGAAGTTAGTCAGGTTTGATCCAAGGAATGATTGGAGAGCTGTAACTCCTCGGATTAAGAGCCCTTTAGCAGCAGCAAGGCACCTCCATCCTTTCTTGAAAGGTTAGACTGAGGCTGTGAGTGTGTTCTCTTGAAGTGGGCACCAAGATGCTGCTGAAGGGTTCTTGATCCAAGGAATTAGGGCATCCCTCTTCTTCCTCGGATCAAAGCTGAAAGAAAGAAATAACGAAAGTGGGGAGGGAAGTAATGGAAAGCGAGGAAAGAAGGTAAGAATGAAAGCAGGGAGAGAAAAGAGAGGAAAAGAAGAGGAAGGAACGAAAGTGAGAAGAGAAAATGAGGAAAGAAGGAAAGTGATAAGAGAAGGAATGATGGAAAGTGAGGAGCGTAAGAAGTAAAGACAATGAGGAAAGAAGAATGAGAAAAGTATGGAGAGTATAAGTAAGAGGAAGAAAGAAGAGCAGTTTAAGGGGGAAGGAAGATGAAGAGGGAGGAAGAACAGTGTTGCTGGGGACGGGCAAAAGTAAACACGTGTGTGTACTCACCTGTTTATAGTTGCAGAGATCAAGTCTCAGCTCTTTGCCCGTCTTTCAAAATGCCTGATATTGGTTTCACTCTCTCGTGAGCCTTATTACACATTTTAAAAACTGTACTTAGATCCTACCTGTGCCACTTCACTGTTCTGGTCATTTCCATTTTCTCACCACTCTGAGGTTGAAGAAATGCTTCTAGGCATCTCTATGGCTCATCTTTCAACTTTCAACGTTGTTCTCGTGTACCTGTGTCCCGCCTCTCCAACAGTCCGTTTCTGTCCTCCCTATCAATTCCTTTGAGTATTTTCTACATTTTATCATGTGTCTTTTGGTACGTCTGTCCTCTAATGTCATGAGACTTTGCTCGTTCAGTCTCTCCTCATAGCTCATACTCTTTAGCTTTGGGAATAGTCTCGTTGCAAAACTTTGCTCTTTTCCACTCTGGTGCTGCATACTCCAAGATGAACCTGACATGTCGCATTTAGTTTAAGACTGATCCTTTGCGTAGATTCCTGAAAATTAATCTTATATTCATCTGATACACATATGCTGTACAGGTTATTCGGTTGATGGGCACCTCAAGTGATATGCTTGGTACTATGCTCAGTTGCTCATTCCGAGATATCAGTCGATCAGCAGTATTATCCTCTCATCTAACGGCTAGGTAGTTAAACCATTTCCGCCATACCGACAGAGACGTCAGAGACCATTTGTGCCATCTGCACATACGCGGAACATTGCAACGCTTCATCGCGGACAGTCGGTGCTGTGAGTTGCTCACATAACCTACATGTTATATTGCAGTCTCCTACCCTCGTCTTATCATTCCTCCACTCATAACTCTACAAAGCCTTACGCGACTGGGGTCCTACTTGAATGAGGTTTGCAGTTTTTGTCCCCCTGAGCCTCTACTCTGATTTTGGTCTTCTTTGCCATTTCCCAATTTTCATAACTTTTCGTTTGCTAGTGTTCAGTTCCAAATTACTTCTCAGAGCAGTCATGCAGCTTCTTCAGGTACATTCGAAGCTTTTCATTCCTCTCCCGTTTTCATTTTACTCGTTATTTCCACATCTCCGAATATGAATGAACCAGTTGTACATGAATGGTACGCGATACCGACAAGGTGAAGAATTACACAAATGTGCAACATCTGGGTATCTTTATTTGCAGACTTTTTGCCAACCAGTGGCTTTATTAATACAATACAAGGAATAACGAGAAGAATGTATAAATTATATACAAAAGATGAGGTAATCAGTCCCTCAGCCTTGTAGTTAGTGAAGAGCACGGTAGTCTTCAAGACTACGGTGCTCTTCACCAACTCAAGGCTGAGAGACTGATTACCTCGTCTTTTGTATATAAGTTTACATTCTTCATACCTATTTACATACCTATTTACAAGGCAGGTGACAGGTCCTTGACTTCGATCTATAGACCAATAAGCCTTACCTCCATAGTGGGAAAATTTATGGAATCAATAATTGCCGAAGCAATTCGTAGCCATCTTGATAGGCACAGATTGATTAATGAATCTCAACACGGTTTTACAAAGGGGCGTTCCTGTCTTACGAATTTACTAACTTTTTTCACTAAGGTGTTTGAGGAGGTAGATCATGGTAATGAATATGATATTGTGTATATGGACTTCAGTAAAGCTTTCGATAGAGTTCCACACCAGAGGCTATTGAGGAAACTTTAGGCACACGGAATGGGAGGAGAAATTTTTTCCTGGGTAGAAGCATGGCTGACAAATAGGCAGCAGAGAGTTTGCATAAATGGGGAGACATCAGAATGGGGGCACGTCACAAGCGGTGTTCCTCAGGGGTCAGTGTTGGGCCCGTTGTTGTCCACAATTTACATAAACGACATAGATGAGGGAATAAATAGCGACATAGCAAATTTGCTGATGACACCAAAATAGGCCGTCCACTTCATTCTAATGAGGACACTAGAGCACTCCAGGATGATTTGAATAGACTGATGCAATGATCGGAGAAGTGGCATATGCAGTTTAATATTGACAAATGCAAAGTTCTAAATGTTGGACAGGTAAATAACCATGCCACATATAAACTAAATAATGTAGATCTTAATACTACTGATTGCGAAAAGGATTTGGAGTTCTGGTTAGCAGTAATCTAAAACCAAGACAACAGTGCATTAGTGTTCGCAATAAAGCTAACAGAGTTCTTGGCTTCATATCTGGAAGTATAAATAATAGAAGTCCTCAGGTTGTTCTTCAACTCTATATATCCTTGGTTAGGCCTCATTTAGACTATGCTGCACAGTTCTGGTCACCGTATTACAGAATGGATATAAATGCTCTGGAAAACGTACAGAGGAGGATGACGAAGATGATCCCATGTATCAAAAATCTTCCCTATGAGGATAGACTGAGGGCCCTGAATCTGCACTCTCTCGAAAGGCGTAGAATTAGGGGGGATATGATCGAGGTGTATAAATGGAAAACAGGAATAAAAGGGGATGTAAATAGCGTGCTGAAAATTTCCAGCCAAGACAGGACTCGCAACAATGGTTCCAAGTTGGAAAAATTCAGATTCAGGAAGGATATAGGAAAGCACTGGTTTGGTAATAGAGTTGTGGATGAGTAGAACAAACTCCGGTGTACAGTTATTGAGGCTAAAACGTTGTGTAGTTTTAAAAGTAGGTTAGATAAATGCATGAGTGAGTGTGGGTGGGTGTGAGTTGGACCTGACTAGCTTGTGCTGCTGGGTCTGGTACCGTGCTCCTTCCTTAAGTGGAGGTGACCAGACTGGGTGGGTCATTGGGCTAATCTGGGGGGGGGGTCATTGGGCTATTCCGGGGGGGACATGGACCTGCTCCGCATGGGTCAGTAGGCCTGTTGCAGTGTTCCTTCTTTCTTATGTTCTTGTATTATGTCCTTGTATTGATAAAGCCACTGGTTGGCGAAACGTCTACAAATAAAGATACCCATGTGTCTAATTCTTCATAAATGCACTAGACTGTGGTTTCCAACACCTCATTCATTTATTTCAGGAACAACCTTGGTTCCAGCACTGATCCTTGTGGAACCCCACGTGTCACACTTGCCCATTCTGATCCCTCTTCACGGAAAAATCACTGTTTCCTTTCTGTTAGGTATTCCTTGATCCATTGCAGTGCCTTCCCCGTTATTCCTGTTTTCTCCTCTAGCTTTTATCCCACTTTCTTGTTTAATCCTTTCTTAAATGCCTTCCATAGTCTAAGAATGTGCAGTCCACTCCTTATTCTCTCACGTTACTTCTGTTTCCTTGTGTGCTCTTGGGGGGGGTGTATGTGTGGTGTGTCTGTCTTTATATGTATTTTCTGCCTCTGTGTGTATGTCTAGCCTGTCTTTGTATGTGCATGTGCGATGTTTGTGTCGGTGTGTCTGTGTGCGTGTATGTGGGTGTGTGTGTCGGTATGTGTGGTGTGGCTGTGTGCATGTATGTGGGTGTGTGTGTGTGTGCATGTGTGTGTGTGTGTGTGTGTGTGTGTGGTGTGATTACTTGTTTATAGGTGCAGCAGAGTTATGCTCATGGTGACATGTGTATGTATATGTGTGTACTCACCTCTGTATGGTTGCAGGGGTCGATTCACAGCTCCTGGCCCCTCCTGGTGTACGTGTCTGCGTGTAGTGCGTGTGTGTCTGCAGATATGTATGTGTGTGTGTGTGTGTGTACGAGAGAGAGGGGGAGAGAGAGAGAGAGTTAGCTAGTGTGTGGAGGTAGGTGTGCGTGCGCGGCAGTCGGTGCTGTGCGGAATATAATGAGGTTTCGGACGCAAAAGGAATCGAGTTGCCTTCCTTAACCCTAAGAAGCAAGGGAGGAGTGCTTTTCTCGGCGCACCTCACACACACACACACAGAGCGATCAGCGAAGAAGAGGGGCCAGGAGCTGTGAATTGACCCCTACAACCACAAATAGGGGAGCACAAATAGATGAAGACACACACGCGCACACACACACACACACGCGCACACACACACGCGCACACACACACACGCACACACAAAACACGCACACCACACACACACACACACACACACACACACACACACACACACACACGCACACACACACACACACACACACACACACACACACACACACACACACACACACACACACACACACACACTGCTGAGGCATACAGGCGACTAGCAAAGCTAAAAACAACATTCCGACCTCTCAGTGAGGAGTCGTTCAGGACTCTGTACACCGTGTACATCAGGCCCATATTGGAGCATACAGCTCCGGTTTGGAACCCACACCTAGCCAAGCACGTCAGGAAATTAGAGAAAGTGCAAAGGTTTGCAACAAAACTAGTCCCGGAGTTAAGAAGCATATCCCACGAGGAGAGGTTAAGGGAAATCGATCTGACAACAATGGAGGACAGGAGGTACAGGGGGGACATGATAACAACATATAAAATACTGAGAAGAATCGACAAGGTAGACAGGGACAGGATGTCTGGGACACACCAACAAGGAGTCACAACTGGAAATATTTCTTCAATCACAGAGTTGTCAGGAAGTGAAATAATCTGGAGAATGATGTAGTGGAGGCAGGATCTATACATAACCTTAAGAAGAGATACGATAAAGCTCATGGAGTAGGGAGAGAGTGGACCTAGTGGCGACCAGTGAAGAGGCGGGGCCAGGAGCTATGACTCAATCCCTGCACCCATAAATAGGTAAGAACAAATAGGTAAGAATACACACTGCACCTCCACCTTCCATATATTTTAAGAATGATGTCATCTCACACACACTACCTCCACCTGTTTTAAGAATGATCTCATCTCACACACACTGTACCTCCACCTTCCACCTGTTTTAAGAATAATCTCATCTCGCATGCATCACCTCCGCCTTCCACCTGTTTTAAGAATGATCTCATCTCACACACACTGTACCTCCAGCTTCCACCTGTTTTAAGAATGATCTCATCTCACACACACTGTACCTCCACCTTCCACCTGTTTTAAGAATAATCTCTTTTCACACACACTGCATCTCCACCTGTCCTGAGAGTAACTTCCTTCTTACTGAGTATCAGAACTATCAGTATCATCAACGTCGTCAACCCGAGACTATTTTGTGGTAGCAACATTTTCAAGTTCACAGAACGTTTTTCTTGTGTCGCTAAATATTAAAAATTAACTTGACACGCCGTGAGTAATAAAAGTTATGATTAAATATTTGCCCTTGTTAAAGGTGTACTGCAGACGGCTCCCTGGTGTACACCTCTTCTTGCTCCCATGGTTCATAGCACCCGCGGCCCAGACCCAGACCAGCACGCATATTACCCTACTTAGAGGCTCCAAGTCCCAAGCCGCTTATCTATTGACTAACAACTAAATGTATAGCCCCTTGCTGATTGCCGGTCTCAAGGATTTCTGGTGGATTAAGTTTCATAAAGCGCTAATCCTGTGTCGGTCATTCATTGCATTTACTGGTACATTTATAGAGTTACTTTAATCTCTCTAGACCCATTTTTAAGATCGAAATGTGCTTGAATGGTGGTAAAGAGATTATATGCAACCGTAATAACCCTCGTGTGGTCGAGAGTAACTATTTCATAGATCATATAAGGATACTTCACGAGGCTCTAATCTTTCATTTGAGAACTTCAGCACGGTTTCTGAACAGTCAGATTGTTGGGAGCCTTTGTTAATACTTTCTGGTGATTCTTGTTTATCTGGTGAATATTACCAATAATAAACCATGTCTCCTAGGTGGCTTTGCCATGAGTTTGAGCACAGATTTGACAAGCAGTTTAAGGCGTAGGTATGATAGAACGCATTATACCAGGGATAGTGTGTGTGTCCGTGTAGAATTAAACGGCGGGGTCAGGAGCCGAGACTTAACCCCTCATAACTGCAGCTAGGTCAACATAGTACTGGTTCACACACAGACACAGGTCAACACAACACACAGACACAGGTGCACACCACACTGGCAGAGGCTAACATAACACACTGAAACAGGTTAACACAACACACTGACATAGGTCAACAGCACACACTAACATAGGTCATCACAACAATCAAAGCTATTGTTTAATTGTTTGTGGATTATTGCCAAACCGCTGAGTAAGGTCATTGACCAACACAGTGTGAGGTAGGCTGTGAAGGCCATCTTCCTTGCTTGAGGAAATTGACTGATAAGCTTGTACAGTTCATCTTTCCTGTGTTTACAATTGGACACCTGACTCATTTGCATATATAGGTGTGTTTTTTATCTGGAGTCTCCCTGGAGGGGGTTTCGGGGGTCAACGCCCCCGCGGCCCAGTCCTTGACCAGGCCTCCCTTCTTGGATGACTCCACCGAGTTGGCTTGGGTAACCTCACAGTTGCTGATATCGTGACTTGCCTTACCTTTGATGATATATACCTTTGATTAGTTCCGAGAGTTTTACTACTCCCAGAGCCCGACCTTAGGCCAGGCTCGTCTGGTGCTTGCCTGGTCAACCAGGTTGTTGCTGCTGGTATCCTTAGAGCCATCAACTACACCACACGAACACAGGGATTCACGGTCTTGCCACGCTCCCCGCCACAATACCGGCACCCATAAACGGAACACCGAATAGTTATAAATAATTTATCCCGTTTGGGAATTGTTAAGCATTCCAGAATCTCTTTCGAAGTTTACTGCATATGGCAGGATTTGATGAAATAATTGAGCTTGTGATCCCGGGCATCGTATACACAGCCTAGCGTCGGCTAGGCGCCCTTGCTTATTCTGGGTTCTGATTGTGTGACAAAATTACTGCGTACAGCATACTTTTGATGCAGAGTGCACAGGTTCGAGTCCTGCTAAGGATTAAGATATATATATAATATATATATATATATATATATATATTATATATATTATATATATATATATATATATATATATATATATATATATATATATATATATATATTATATATATAATCTTAGCCATAATATCTTCACATGTCCCATTATCAAGCATAATATAAATACCACATGAAAGGTAGTTTGAGGCGATGCTGTTACCTAAAGTAGCAGTAGTAGTGGTAGTAGGTGGTGGCACAACTCTCACGTGAGGCGTGAGAGGTAATAATCAACAGGGGTTACAGTGTAGCTGATCTCTAGACCTGGGGACCCTCTCATTGTGTTTATCCACAAATCTCTCACTAATTTTATGCCTTCACAGTTGTGCTTGAGAAGTATTTAGTGTCATTCGTGTATCTCATCTTACCTTCATACACACATGGACAGGATGTTCGAGAGTCGAGAAAGAGGAACACGAGGTCACAGCTGGAAGTTCAAAATAAAGATGAGTCACAGGGATGTTAGGAAATATTTCTTCCCTCTCCGAGTGGTTAGGGATATATGTACAGCTATAATAATAGGCATGATAGGTCTTAAGAAGGCAGTAGAGAGTTCGGTAGTGGCCAACCGAGTGGTGGGGCCAGGAGCTGTGACTCGATCCATGCAACCCCATGTAGGTGAGTACTTGGGAGATGGCATACAGCAACAAGGAGTCACAACTGGAAGTTGAAAACTCAGATGTGCAACAAATATGTTAGAAAATATTCTTTAATCATAGAGTTATCAGGAAGTGGAACAATCTGGAGAGTGATGTAGTAGAGGTAGGATCCATACATTGCTTTAAGAGGAGGTATGTTAAAGTTCGTGAAGCAAGAAGAGTTGATCTAGTAACCACCAACGAAGAGGCGGGGCCAGGAGCTGTCACTCGACCCCTGCAACCACAAATAGGTGAGTACACACTCCTGGCGGGGTCAGGAGCTGTAAATCGACCCTAACAACCACATATAGGTGAGTACACACACACACACACACACACGCACATCAACCAAATAACTGCTGCAGCATATGGGCGCCTAGCAAACCTCAGAACAGCATTCCGACATCTTAATAAGGAATCATTCAGGACCCTGTACACCGTGTATGTTAGGCCCATATTGGAGTATGCGGCACCAGTTTGGAACCCACACCTAGCCAAGCACGTGAAGAAACTAGAGAAAGTGCAAAGGTTTGCAACAAGACTAGTCCCAGAGCTAAGAGGTATGTCCTACGAGGAGAGGTTAAGGGAAATCAACCTGACGACACTGGAGGACAGGAGAGATAGGGGGGACATGATAACGACATACAAAATACTGAGAGGAATTGACAAGGTGGACAAAGACAGGATGTTCCAGAGATTGGACACAGTAACAAGGGGACACAGTTGGAAGCTGAAGACACAGATGAATCACAGGGATGTTAGGAAGTATTTCTTCAGCCACAGAGTAGTCAGTAAGTGGAATAGTTTGGGAAGCGATGTAGTGGAGGCAGGATCCGTACATAGCTTTAAGCAGAGGTATGATAAAGCTCACGGCTCAGGGAGAGTGACCTAGTAGCGATCAGTGAAGAGGCGGGGCCAGGAGCTCGGACTCGACCCCCGCAACCTCAACTAGGTGAGTACAACTAGGTGAGTACACACACACCTGGTCAAGCACGTCAAGAAGTTAGAGAAAGTACAAAGGTTTGCAACAAGGCTAGTCCCAGAGCTCAAGGGAATGTCGTACGAGGAAAGGCTGGACATGTGGTCCAGCAACTGGCTTCTCGAATTCAATCAGCCAAATGCAAAGTCATGAAGATTGGGGAGGGGCAAAGAAGACCGCAGACAGAGTATAGGCTAGGTGGACAAAGACTACAGACCTCACTCAGGGAGAAAGACCTTGGGGTGACCATAACACCGAGCACATCACCGGAGGCACACATCAACCAAATAACCGCTGCAGCATACGGGCGCCTGGCAAACCTGAGAATAGCGTTCCGATACCTTAATAAGGAATCGTTCAAGACACTGTACACTGTGTATGTTAGGCCCATACTGGAGTATGCAGCACCAGTCTGGAACCCACACCTGGTCAAGCACGTCAAGAAGTTAGAGAAAGTACAAAGGTTTGCAACAAGGCTAGTCCCAGAGCTCAAGGGAATGTCGTACGAGGAAAGGTTAAGGGAAATCGGACTGACGACACTGGAGGACAGAAGGGTCAGGGGAGACTGATAACGACATAAAAGATACTGCGGGGAATAGACAAGGTGGCAGAGATAGGATGTTCAGAGAGGGGACACAGGGACAAGGGGTCACAAAATGGAAGCTGAAGACAGACGAGTCACAGGGACGTTAGGAAGTATTTCTTCATAGAGTTGTCAGCAAGTGGAATAGCCTGCAAGTGAGTAGTGGAGGCAGGAACCATGCATAGTTTTAAGAAGAGGTATGACAAAGCTCAGGAAGCAGAGAGAGGGGAGGATCCAGTAGCGATCAGTGAAGAGGCGGGGCCAGGAGCTGAGTCTCGACCCCTGCAACCACAATTAGGTGAGACACCACACCCCACACACACACACACACACACTGTACCCAAAACGTAAGGGACACTACAAGGAGAGAGGAGAGGAAAGAACCGCAAGGCTGGACTTTGTATTCACCTTTTGTAGTGCAGTATCGAGGACATCACATATGAAAGACCCCTTGGGCCAGTGACCATGTGGTTGTAAGCTTCGAAAACACAAATAGAGTTACAAGTGGAGGGAGAAACAGGAAGGCAGGACGAATGAAGCCAAACTACAAGAAAGGGGACTACCCGGAATGAGGAAAATACCTGAACGGGGTTCAGTGGACAGAGAACTGGCAGGGAAACCAGTTAATGAGATGATGGAATATGTAGCAATAAAAAGCAAGAGGCTGAGGAGAGGTTTGTACCCAAAGGGTAACAGGAGTAATGAAAAAGCCAGGATGAGCCCATGGTTTACCCAAAGGTGCAGGGAGGCAAAAACCAAGTGTGCTAGGGAATGGAAGAATATAGAAGGCAAAGGACCCAGGAGAATAAGGAGAACAGTCGTAGAGCCAGAAATGAATATGCACAGATAAAGGGAGGCCCAAAGACAATATGAAAATGACATAGCAGCGAAAGCCAAATCTGACCCGAAACTGTTGTACAGCCACATCAGGAGGAAAACAACAGTCAAGGACCAGGTAATCAGGCTAAGGAAGGAAGGAGAGAGACGCAACAGGAAATGACCGGGAAGTATGTGAAGAACTCAACAAGAGATTCAAAGAAGTGTTCACAGAGGAGACAGAAGGGACTCCAGAAAGACGGAGAGGTGGGGCACACCACCAAGTGCTGGACACAGTGCACACAACCGAGGAAGAAGTGAAGAGGCTTCTGAGTGAGCTAGATACCTCAAAGGCAATGGGCAGGATAACATCTCCCCATGGGTATTGAGAGAGGGAGCAGAGGCGCTATGTGTACCCCTAACAACAATATTCAATACATCTATCGAAACAGGGAGATTGCCTGAGGCATGGAAGACAGCAAATGTAGTCCCAATCTTTAAAAAAGGAGACAGACATGAAGCATTAAACTACAGACCAGTGTCACTGACATGTATAGTATGCAAAATCATGGAGAAGATTATCAGAGAAGAGTGGTGGAACACCTAGAAAGGAATGATCTCATCAACAGCAGCCAGCATGGTTTCAGGGACGGGAAATCCTGTGTCACAAACCTACTGGAGTTCTATGACATGGTGACAGCAGTAAGACAAGAGAGAGAGGGGTGGGTGGATTGCATTTTCTTGGACTGCAAGAAGGCGTTTGACACAGTTCCACACAAGAGATTGGTGCAAAAACTGGAGGACCAAGCAGGGATAACAGGGAAGGCACTACAATGGATCAGGGAATACTTGTCAGGAAGACAGCAGCGAGTCATGGTACGTGGCGAGGTGTCAGAGTGGGCACCTGTGACCAGCGGGGTCCGCAGGGGTCAGTCCTAGGACCAGTGCTGTTTCTGGTATTTGTGAACGGACATGACGGAAGGAATAGACTCTGAGGTGTCCCTGTTTGCAGATGACGTGAAGTTGATGAGAAGAATACACTCGATCGAAGACCAGGCAGAACTACAAAGGGATTGGACAGGCTGCAGAACTGGTCCAGCAATTGGCTCCTGGAGTTCAATCCCACCAAGTGCAAAGTCATGAAGATTGGGGAAGGGCAAAGAAGGCCGCAAACGGAGTACAGTCTAGGGGGTCAGAGACTACAAACCTCACTCAAGGAAAAAGATCTTGGGGGTGAGTATAACACCAGGCACATCTCCTGAAGCGCACATCAACCAATAACTGCTGCAGCATATGGGCGCCTAGCAAACCTCAGAACAGCATTCCGACATCTAAATAAGGAATCGTTCAGGACCCTGTACACCGTATACGTTAGGCCCATATGGAGTATGCGGCACCAGTTTGGAACCCACACCTAGCCAAGCACGTAAAGAAACTAGAGAAAGTGCAAAGGTTTGCAACAAGACTAGTCCCAGAGCTAAGAGGTATGTCCTACGAGGAGAGGTTAAGGGAAATCAACCTGACGACACTGGAGGACAGGAGAGATAGGGGGGACATGATAACGACATACAAAATACTGAGAGGAATTGACAAGGTGGACAAAAACAGGATGTTCCAGAGATTGGACACAGTAACAAGGGGACACAGTTGGAAGCTAAAGACACAGATGAATCACAGGGATGTTAGGAAGTACTTCTTCAGCCACAGAGTAGTCAGTAAGTGGAATAGTTTGGGAAGCGATGTAGTGGAGGCAGGATCCATACATAGCTTTAAGCAGAGGTACGATAAAGCTCACGGCTCAGGGAGAGTGACCTAGTAGCGATCAGTGAAGAGGCGGGGCCAGGAGCTCGGACTCGACCCCCGCAACCTCAACTAGGTGAGTACAACTAGGTGAGTACACACAGGAAAGAAGGAGGAGAGATCACAAGAAACAACTACAAAGTATGTTAGGAACTCAACTTGAGATTCAAAGAAGTGTTCACAGAGGAGACAGAAGGGACTCCAGAAAGACGGAGAAGTGGGGTACAGCATCAGATGTTGGACACAATACATACACCTGAGAAAGAAGTGAAGAGGCTTCTGAGTGAGCTAGACACCTCAAAGGCGATGGGGTCGGATAACTTCTCTCCATGGGTCCTGAGAGAGGGTGCAGAGGCACTATATTTTCCCCTAACAACAATATTCAACACATCTATTGAAACAAGGAGATTACCTGAGGTATGGAAGACAGCAAATGTAGTCCCAATTTTTAAAAAAGGTGACAGACAAGAAGCACTAAACTCTAAACCAGTGTCACTGACATGTATAGTATGCAGAGTCATGGAGAAGATTATCAGAAGAAAGAAATGAGCTTAACAACAACAGCCAACATGGTGTCAGGGATGGGAAATCGTGTGTGGCAAACCTACTGGAGTTCTATGACAGGGTGACAACAGTAAGACAAGAGAGAGGGGTGGGTAGATTGATTTTTCTTGGACTGTAAGAAGGCATTTGACACAGTTCCACACAAGAGATTAGTGCAGAAACTGGAGGACCGGGCAGGAATAACAGGGAAGGCACTACAGTGGATCAGGGAATACCTGTCAGGAAGACAGCAGCGAGTCATAGTATGCGGCGAGGTGTTAGAGTGGGTGCCAGTAACGAGCAGGGTGCCACAGGGATCAGTCCTAGGACTGATGCTGTTTCTGGTATCTGTGAACGACATGACTGAAGGATTAGACTCCGAATTGTCCCTGTTGGCAGATGATCTGAAGTTGATGAGAAGAATTCAATCGGACGAGGACTAGGAAGAACTACAAAGGGATCTGGACAGGCTGCAGGCCTGGTCCAGATCCCTGGAGTTCAACCCCACCAAGTGCAAAATCATGAAGATTGGAGAAGGGCAAAGAAGACCGCAGACGGAGTACAGACTAGGGGGCCACAGACTACAAACCTCACTCAAGGAAAAAGATCTTGGTATGAGTATAACACTGGGAACATTTCCTGAGGCTCACATAAACCAAATAACTGCTGCAGCATATATGCGCCTAGCAAACCTAAGAACAGCATTCCGACATCTAAATAAAGAGTCATTCAGCACTCTGTACACTGTGTACATTAGGCCCATATTGAAACATGCAGAGCCAGTTTGGAACCCTCGCCTAGCCAAGTATGTAAGGAAACTAGACAAAGTGCAAAGGTTTGCAACAAGACTAGTCCTGGAGCTGAGGGGTATATCCTACGAGGAGAGGTTAAGGGAAATCGACCTGACGACACTAGAGGACAGGAGAGTTAGGGATGATATGATAACGGCATATAAAATACTGAGAGGTTTAGACAAGATGGACAGAGACAGGATGCTGAAGAGATGGGACACAGCAATGAGGGGTAACAGTTGGAAGCTGAAGGCTCAGATGAACCACAGGGATGTTAGGAAGTATTTCTTCAGTCACAGAGTTGTCAGGAAGTGGAATAGCCTGGGTAGTGATGTAGTGGAGGCAGGATCCATACATAGCTTTAAGAAGAGGTATGATAAGGCTCACTAAGCAGGAAGTGTGACTGGGTAGCAGCCAGGTGAAGAGGCGGGGCTAGTAGCTGTGACTCGGCCCCACAACCATAACTAGGTGAGTACAGCTAGGTGAGTGAGCGTGCGCGCATGCACACACACACACACACACACACACACACACACACACACACACACACACACACACACACACACACACACACACACACACACACACACACGGGCGCCTGGCAAACATGAGAATAGCGTTCCGATTCCTTAGTAAGGAATCGTTCAAGACACTGTACATCAGGCCCATACTGGAGTGTGCAGCTCTAGTTTGGAACACACACCTTGTCAAACACGTCAAGAAATTAGAGAGTGCAAAGGTTTGCAACAAGGCTAATTCCGGAGCCCAGAGGTATGTCCTACGAAGAAAGGTTGAGGGAAATCAGACTGACGACATTGGAGGACAGACGGGTCAGGGGAGACATGATAACGACATACAAAATACTGTGTGGAATAGATAAGGTAGACAGAGACAGGTTGTTCCAGAGAGGGGACACAGAAACAAGGGATCACAATGGGAACTGAAGACTCAGACGAGTCATAGGGATGTTAGGAAGTATTTCGTCAGTCATAGTCATCAGGAAGTGGAATAGCCTAACAAGTGATGTAGTGGAGGCAGGAACCATACATAGCTTTAAGACGAGGTACGACAAAGCTCTGGAAGCAGAGAGAGAGAGAGACAGAGACAGAGAGGACCTAGTAGCGATCAGTGAAGAGGCGGGGCCAGGAGCTGTATCTCGACCCCTGCAACCACAATTAGGTGAGTAAACACACACTACCACACACTACCACACACACTACCACACACACTACCACACACGCACTACCACACACACACTACCACACACACACTACCACACACACACTACCACACACACACTACCACACACTCACTACCACACACACACTACCACACACACACTACGACACACACACTACCACACACACATTACCACACACACACTACCACACACACACTACCACACACACACTACCACACACACACTACCACACACTCCCTACCACACCACACACTACCCGACACATACTACCACACACATACTACCACACACATACTACCACACACATACTACCACACACATACTACCACACACACACTACCACACACACACTACCACACACACACTACCACACACACACTACCACACACACACTACCACACACACTACCACACACACACACACACACCACACACACACCACACACACACACACACACACACACACACACACACACACACACACCACACACACACACACACGATGTAGTGGAGGCAGAATCCATACATAGTTTTAAGCAGAGGTACGATAAAGCTCATGGTTCAGGGAGAGTGACCTAGTAGCGACCAGTGAAGAGGCGGGGCCAGGAGCTTGGACTCGACCCCTGCAACCTCAACTAGGTGAGTACACACACACACGTACTCATATACAACAGGCCTAGTGTCTAATCGACATGTGCCTAGGACAAAATGGTAACTAACACACACACACACACACACACACAGGATGCTCCAGAGATGGGACACAGAAACAAAGGGTCACAATTGGAAGTTGAAGACTCGGATGAGTCAAAGGGATGTTAGGAAGTATTTCTTTAGTCATAGAGTTGTCAGGAAGTGTAATAGTCTGGCAAGTGATGTGGTGGAGGAAGGAACCATACATAGTTTTAAGACGAGGTTTGATAAAGCTCATGGAGCAGGGAGAGAGAGGACCTAACAGGGATCAGTGAAGAGGCCTGGCCAGGAGCTATGACTCGACCCCTGCAACCACAAATAGGTGAGTACACATACACACATACACACACGGAAATTGTTCGATAAAGTCTAGATAAATCAGAATTTTAAGAAAGCTTTTGATAGTTCTCTAAGAAAGATTAATTTCGAAATTGCAAAATATAGAGGTAAAATTCAAGGTGTTATAATGGAGGAGCGACTTTCTATTTGTGAAGAAAATGCGAGTAATTATTAGAGGAAAATGTCGTAATGGGGGAAAATGTCCGCTGTGGGGTGCCACAAGGATCTGTTCTTGCTTCAGTAATATTTTAAATTGAAGTGAATTAGTTGCCAAAAGAAACAGAAAATTGTAATATATGTATTTATGATTGATGCAAAAATCTTCGGTAAAATTAAGAGAAGAGATGACTAAATGACTCTGATAAATTGAACAGAATGGTATGTCAAACATAATGGAATTTAATGTTCATAAATACCATATGATGAAAGTGGGAGAAAATGAACTCAAGCCACATAAATTATAGACTGTGACAAAATAATGAAAGTGTCAGACGGAGGGAGAGATCTAAGAGTTATTAAAAAATGTTGTCACCTGAAGATTATGTAAATTAAATTGTGAGAAATTTGTACACTACGCTGGCAGACTATAGATAGCCTTCAAGTATATGGCTGAAGACATGTTTAAAAAATACAACATATGTTAAGCCTAAATTGGAATATGCAGCAGCTGTGTGGTGTTGACACCTAAGAGTGTGGATGTGTTAGGAAGATCAACATTATGACTCTCGGACCTGATAAATATGAGCTATAAGAAAGAAGGAACACTGCAGCAGGCCTACTGGCCCATGTGACGCAAGTCACATGGGCCAGTGATCCAACCTAGTCAGGTCCAGGTCACATCCACTTAAGGGAGCACGGCATCAGACCTACTAGCACAAGCTAGTAAGGTTCAACTCACACCCACCCACATCCACTCATGTATTTATCTAACCTATTTTTAAAACTGCACATTTTAGCTTCTATAACTGTACTGGTTAGTTTGTTCCACTCATCAACAACTCTATTACCAAACCAGTGCTTTCCTATATCCTTCCTGAATCTGAATTTTTCCAACTTGAAATCATTGCTGCAAGTCCTGTCTTGACTAGATATTTTTAGCACGCTATTTACATCCTCTTTATTTATTCCTGTTTTCCATTTATGCACCTCAATCATATCTTCCCTAATTCTTTGCGTTTCTAGAGAGTACAGATTCAGGGTCCCTCAGTCTATCCTCATAGGGAAGATTTCTGATACATGGGATCAACTTTGTCATCCTCCTCTGTACCATCTCCAGTGCATTTATATCCACTCTGTAATGTGGTGACAAGAACGGTGCAGCATAATCTATATGATGCCTAACCAAAGCTATATACAGTTGAAAAACAACCTGAGGACTTCTATTTTTTACGCTTCTTGATATAAAGCCAAGAGTTCTGTTCGCTTTATTGCGAATACTTATGCACTGTTGTCTTGGTTTCAGATTACTGCTAACCAGAACTCATAAATCCTTTTCGCAGTCGGTAATATTAAGATCTACATGATTTAGTTTATATGTGGCATAGTTATTTTTGTTTTGCAGTTGTCATAGATTCTCGTATAATGTATGTTGTGATGTGCAGGTTACATGGACTCACCTGTTTGTGGTTGCAGGGGTCGAGTCACATCTCCTGGACCAGTATCTTCGCTGATCGCTACTAGGTCCACTCTCTCCCTTCTCTTTGAGCGTTATTGTATCTCGTCTTCAAGCTGTGTATGGATCTTGCCTCCACTACATCACTCTCCAGTTTGTTCCACTTCCTGTCAACTCTAGGACTGAACAAATACTTCCTAACATCCGTGTGTGTGTGTGTGTGTGTGTGTGTGTGTTGTAACAATGTACCCTGGAAGCACATTTCTGCTGAAGTGTCCTGGCACTACTGTATTGCTCTTTCTTTGAGGAAGTGGAACTGCTCTCTTCTTCGGATCAAACTTGAATACCTCTCATTCCCCAGGCACTGTATGACCCTTATGGGTTTAGTGTGTCCCTGGATGCATTAAGAGTGTAATTATTATATTTATGGGGAAGCGATAAGCCCGTAGGTGTCGTACAGCGCCCGAGAAATGGGAGGCAGTCATCCATGATAAATGGAAATGGAAAATAGAGCTCATTCTTTATATCAAGAGAAGATTTAGATACATGTGCAACGTCTGGATGTCTCTACAGGAACATAATGTGAAGAATGTAGAACTTTATACATTATGTCTTTGTACTGTATTGATAAAGCCGCTGGATGACGAAACGTCTACAAATAATGATGCCAAGATGTTGCACATGTGTCTAATTCTTCATCATGTTAGTATTGTATACCATTCATGTACAACCATATCAGGAGCTATTTACCAGTGTTAAGGCGCCACCGTTGCAGAGGGCAAATACCCAGGTATACATGTGGGACTACCTTGTAGCATTCAGAGATAGATCCGATTGTAATTCAGGACTGCCCTGTAGCATTCAGATCCGATTGTAATTCAGGACTGCCCTGTAGCATTCAGATCCCATTGTAATTCAGACTACCCTGTAGCATTCAGATCCCATTGTTTAATTCAGGACTGCCCTGTAGCATTCAGATCCGATTGTAATTCAGGACTACCCTGTAGCATTCAGATCCGATTGTAATTCAGGACTGCCCTGTAGCATTCAGATCCGATTGTAATTCAGGACTGCCCTGTAGCATTCAGATCCGATTGTAATTCAGGACTACCCTGTAGCATTCAGATCCGATTGTAATTCAGGACTGCCCTGTAGCATTCAGATCCGATTGTAATTCAGGACTGCCCTGTAGCATTCAGATCCGATTGTAATTCAGGACTGCCCTGTAGCATTCAGATCCGATTGTAATTTAGGACTGCCCTGTAGCATTCAGATCCGATTGTAATTCAGGACTGCCCTGTAGCATTCAGATCCGATTGTAATTCAGGACTACCCTGTAGCATTCAGATCCGATTGTAATTCAGGACTACCTTGTAGCACTCAACTCCGCTCGCATTTCAGTACCTGGAATCATCTTAGGAATTCAGTATTTGGAACATCTTAGGAATCAGTTACTTGGAACATTTTAGGAATCCATTACGTGGAGCACCTTAGGAATCCATTACCTGGAACATCTTAGGAATTCATTACCTGGAGCATTTTAGTAATACATTACCTGGAGCATTTTAGGAATCCAGCATTTGGAACTTCTTAGTAATCCATTACCTGGAACATTTTAGGAATCCATTGCCTGGAACATCTTTGGAATCCATTACCTGAAACCATCTTAAGAATCTTATTAATGTAGATAAATGGTTCAGAGAACCGACAAGTTGATAAATTAGAGACTCGTGCAACACTTGGGTATCTTTATTGAGGAAACATTTCGCCAACCAGTAGTTTCTTCAATCCAGTCTTCTACTGTTCTTCTCTGTATTGGACTGAGGAAGCCATTGCTTGGCAAAACGTTTCCAGTGTTGCACAAGTGTCTAATTTATCAGTCGAGTTAATAGTCTAAGCGGATCCTTAGCCACTCTACAGGTGATCATGTTACTAATAAAAGGAAGAGATTATTAACAGCATGTGTGGTGAGACAGCAGCGAATAGCAGACGGAGGATCGAGTCTCAGCAATCCTTGCGCTGGGTAATGAACCGCACGGATTTAGCGCATCGTGAAATACAATAAAATCTCAGAGTCAGGAGACACTGTCTTGTTTCCTGAGGAACAAAACACCACCACTCATGTGCTGAGTACAAGTGGCTGCATGAGCCTGCACCTATGTGCAGAGGTGCATGTTTTGTCTCCCCTTCAGGCGTGATGAGTGCTGGACGGGAGGAGACACACTAGGGAAAGTGTCTTCCATGATAACATGGTGACAAAAACTCTGCTATCAAAGTCTTCCTGTGGTGCAGGAACAATGCTATGCACTTGTTATGGTCCTTCAACCGCTGTTGCTGTGCATTCACACTTTTTCCACTTGTTTTTATCATGCTTCTTATTTTGCATCATACTTTCAACTGTTAATTTTGATTGGTTTATACTAAGTTTGAACGGTTCAGTGTCATATAGGAGATAATTTTTACCAGTGTTTAAATATTCTGAAATAATATTTTAGCGTAAATCCCGTTAAATAAGGAAATTAACTGTGTGAAGATGAGTGTATGGTGAGCGAAGGTTGTGGATAATGAGCGATGGGAGAGAGCAAGCTCAAGGTGAACAGGTTCACTTGGTATGGTTGCCACACGCCACCTCGTGATATCACAAGCTGATGCGGCTCGGACCGGGGTACGTTCACCAGTTTATTCATTAGGAAGAGATGTTCATCTGATAACACCCAGCCTCTGTGTTCTCTGTTCACTTATATCTGACATCGAAGATCGCATTTTTTAGTATCTCGTAGCTCAGTGCTACAGAGCTTGGTAGCTCATAATCAAAAGAACCCGGGTTCGAATCCTGGTAGAAGAGAGACGTATGGGCAAGCCACCTTATATTCCTTATGTTACTTAGCAGCAAATAGATACCCAGGAGTTAGACGACCATTGTGAGTCGTATCTTAGGGAAGAGGATCTAGGAGCTCAATGGAAATAAGCCACGCTAATTTGCTTGCTTGGGTTATCCTGGGGTTTTAACCCCCA